>CAUOFW020003777.1:0-34962 GCA_963454935.2 Ilex paraguariensis
GCAGAGGTTACTATTCGAACTATAAAGACAACTTTGAAAACTAAATTGGAGGCTCTAACAGGAAAATAGATAGAGCACATCCCAGAAGTGTTATAGGCTTATAGAACAACTGTCAGGTCAGCAACTCAGGAAACACCCTTTGCTTTGGCATTTTGAACTGAAGCGATGGTGCCCGTGGAAATAGGAATCTCGTCTCCTAGGGCAGAGCTCTCAAAACTAGAACATAACGATGAATCACTTCTGCTGAACCTTGTTTTGTTGGATGAAAAGAGGGATAGAGCCCTACAATGCATTAAAAGCTACCAGAGGAAGACAACGAGATACTATGACAGGAGGGTCAGACACAGGAGTTTTAAAGTTGGGGATCTAGTACTTAGGAGGCTTTTTCTTGAAAGAAAGGACCCCAGTCAAGGGAAATTGGTCCTAATTGGGAAGGTCCCTACATTGTCTCAAGAGTGGTAAGGCCTGGAAACTATGAGTTACAAACAGAAGAGGGCCAACTCCTACCTCATTCCTAGAATGTAGAGCACGTTAAGAAGTTTTTCTAGTAAATTTCCTTTTATAATAAGACAGTTCTTGATAAAAACGACATGTTTTGATTCATCTATGCGTGACTCCTTGGAGTAACTAAGAAGCTAAAGATGAGCTCTTTAGCTCATAAACAAAAGATGAGCTCTTCAGCTCATAAATAAAAGATGAGCTCATCAGCTCATAAACATAAGATGTGTGCTTCAGCTCATAAAATGCAAGATGAGCTCTTTAGCTGATAAAAGTAAGATGAGCTTCTCAAGCTCATAAAATCACGATGAGCTCCTTAGCTTATAAAATTAAAATGAGTTCTTCAGCACATAGAATTATGGTGAGCTCTTCAGCCCGTAAAAATATGAGCCCTACAGCTCATAAAGCATGACACATAACAAAGAATTCACACAGCAAATTGGCTGCTTATAAGCACATATAAAAGAGCAAACGTTCAACAACAAATGAAAGGAAATTACAAAACAGTATGAAGAGGTCTGTCTCTCGAGGAACGATAAAGAAAAGGTGAAGGGTTGTACGCTCTCCCAAGTCTCTCCTTCATCTTAGCTATTTCCTCCTCCAGTGAAGTGTTTGTATCTCGAAGATGCACATTTTCTTCCCTTAGCTCATCTCTCTCCTTCTCCACCTCCGAAAGTAAATTCATAACTTTCTGCCCAGCTGAAGAAAATAGTATTGCTCCCAAACAAGATTCGGACGAGGGAGAAGAGGAGCCACTAGTGGAGCCACTCCTCTTGCACTTCCTGGAAGATGTACTAGTGTCTTGTCTCATCCGATTCAGGAGGGAAAGGATCAAGAGAGTCAGGGACAGAAACAAAGTCCATAGTAGCCGGTGCAGTACTAAACAAGAAAAGGTCATCTGAGGTCACCAGCTCAAAAAAAGGCATAGGCTAAGCATGGACAATTTGTTCAACCTTCATCGCCTCCCCCAGGTCCAGATCATGTGCACCTGAAAAAAAAAAATTCAATGAAAACAAACCATCGTGTAACCTAGCCAGTGAAGGTACTCAAGACACTTACTTGTATAAGAATAGCTCCTACAGGATCGAAGGACCTTACACTCTCTGTAATGTAGTTCAGTGGATCTCCAAGAATCCCCAGAAGCAAAAAAGAAGTGCTGAGCCTATTCCTCTAGAGAGAGAGGATGGTCAAGAATTAGAGGCTGCAGTTTAAAATGCCTCCACCAAAAACAACAAAAGTAGGGAACTTCATCCTCTTCAAGATCGAAAAAATAAAGAAACTCAACCACTATAGGAAACTCGTTATTACCCCGTAAGCGCCAAAAGTGGAAAAAATTAATCATGACAGCCCATCTTTTGGGAGAGACGAGAATGGCACAAGCCACAGTAAGCTAGGATAAACCTAATAGAGGGGTCAATGGGAAGGCACATGCCCATTTCCAAAGCTCCTTCGAAGAAGCAAATCTCCCCTAGAGGAAGATAGTCACGAGGCTTGTCGGGGGAGGGAACTCGAAGCGGCAGGTCCAAGTTAGGGAAGAACTGCTTCTTGATCCCTTCGAAGTCAATCATCGTTGAAGAGACTAAGTAGCAAGAATGCCATTTCCATTCAATCCCAAAAGAAATGTGTTCCTTGAACAGAGAAGAGAGGGGAACAACCATCAGAAATCCAAAGGGGAGGAAAGCAAAGAACAAAAAACTTTCAAGATTCAAGAGAAGATTCCAAGATAAAACAAAATCCAAGAATTTATGGAAACTCTGCAAGGACACTGAGTTTTAAGGAATCAAGGAACGCACGAAAGACTAAATCATATGACCTTTGGGTTTCCAAATTAAGGAGGCAGTAACTTTTTTGGAAGATAGTTAGGCATGAAAAACAAAGTAGGCCAACTCTCAAACTCTATCATCTCGATTTTGTTAGCCTAGGTCATATCAGAAAGACCTCTGAGCATGGTTAACATGACCCTACGCTAGCTCGAGCTTAGGGCTCAATGGCTACTAGAGGGAATCCCAACTCTGTAGTAAGGTAGTGTGGAAATTGATCATCTTGATGACCTTAGCATAGAAATAGAAGAGTTCTTGAGGATTGATGTTGTTCTCAAAAGTAGAGAACTCTTTCCAGTAAACTTCTTGTCACTATGAGGGAGGTCAAGTTTCATTGTTCTCTTAAAAGCACCAAATAGAAAGAAAGAGCTCTCTAACAGTAAGACCTCGCAGTTCTGTTAACCTCTTTATCTCCGTAGCTATTTGAAAACTCTTGGCAAGACTACTTCAATAAGAGCCAAGTCCTACTTGCAAAAGACCACAGTGCAATATATTGCTAGCTTTTCAACTTCTCCAACCTCATTTGCTTTAAGAGGATTCGAGGAACCCCTTGAAGCAAGGGGGGCAAGAGGTGTCAAGAGAAGTCTAGGGCAAAGTTGAGCTAGGTGTACAGTAAACAAGGGAAATGTAAAGCAAAGCAAAGTAGTGCACACAATAACTCAAAGACAGTAGAGGCATCATTAATTCAAGAAAGTAGTAAGCATGAGCATTTCCCAAACAGAAGTTCAAATATAACAATTCTGCTAAAAAGAAAAGAGAGAATCTTCTAGGCTTCTGTATTATGAACAGGTGGAGAAGAGCCTGACAGCTCGGCTATTGATGTTTCCATAAGAGAAGAGTCTGGCAGCTCGGCTGTAAGAGCCCCTAAAGGAGTAGAGCTTAGCAGATCGGTGGTTGAAATTTCTTGGAGCTCAGGAGTAGGTGGAACAGTAGAGACCTCGACTTCAACTATCAGCAAAGTCAGATTAGGGGCTTGAGCCACGAGGGCAACTGAAGCAGAATGATCTCTAGCTGTTAAAGTAGGAGAAGTTATAGGACTGGAGCTTGTAGAAATGACTAAAGAGGAGGAAACACCTCAAGCTTGAGCCTTAGCAGGTAAACTAGGCACCCCAACCTCTACAGGAACTGTTTTAGAAGTAGAAGGGGTCAAGACACTAGCCTCAGTGTTAACTGCCTCAGTCTCTTCCTCAGCTGAGATCTCAAAATTGAAATTCAAGTTAGGGTAGGTCAACTCAACTTTGTCTTGGAAAGTGAGAAAGCCAATGACCCACTGAGTAGTAACGTTGTCAGCTAATTTGATAATTAGATAATCCTTCTTTTGAGCCACAACCCTCTACACCTCAAACTCATTTCGAAGAACGTCGTTTGTCTATGCCAAGACGTCATATTCTCTTTTCATGGCCCTATAGGAGCTCAAGGCCTCGAGACTCTCTCGGTTGGCCTTAATCCAGTCATTTGTTCTCTGTCTAAGCCCCTCCTTGGTCTCCCTGAGCTCCTCCTCTATCTTCCCAAGCTCTTCTTTGATGTGCTTACACTCACTTTCAATCTTCTTTTTCTCGGTCTCTATGTTGAGGGAAGTCTACCTCTCCACCTGCGCTTGCAAGTCCTGGACCTGGGCTTTAAGGTCGATACTTTCAAAAGACAGCTCAGCAACCTTGAGCTCGAAAGCCTTGGAAGCTTTGGCAGACCCTTCTAAAGCTTGGATTCTTTTCAACAAGCCGCTTACATGAATGGCCATCTAAGAACAAAACACAACCTCCAAAAGGCTAGAGTCAACATGAGGGAATGGTGTAAGGTAAAAAAGAAATTCGAAAGACTAGAGACTTACAGAGGTAGCGCTGAACAGGGCAGTAGAAATGGAAGTTCCTAGGGGCATACTAGTCGCCCTTTGGATATCAGATTATGGAATAATGGAGGCAATGGCCTCTGCGCCCCACTTGATGTTGTCAATTAGGGAGCCCACACCTGTTTTACCACCGGGGAGCTTCCCTTTCCTACTCTTAACCTTGGGAAGCAGAGGAGAGGATTTCTCAGTAGGGCAAGGAGGAGTAGACCCAGGCAGAATGTGAGAGACTATCTCCAAAGCTCTCTCAACCTCTGCCGAGGAGGGAGAGATCGGAACTATGCTTTGCTCAGAGGTCCCTTTAGAAGATGGCAACCCAATCTCTTGTGGAAGAGAGGTCTTGACAACCTTCAGGGAGCTCAAAGGAGATAGGGGGTCCGCTTGAGGCAGTTAGGGAGAAGAAGAAGGGGCCTCCAACCTGGGTACCTTGGCTGGGGAGGCTGGATCACTCCTAGATCCGACCTTAGTTTTGAGTTTGTTCCCACTCCGGGTTTTCCTTAACAAGGCCACTTTGGCCATGCGATCCTTTGATGTGGGCTCCATTAATGAGGAATCTAAGAATTGAGGACAGATAGATTAGAAGAAGAGGCAGGAGAAGGAAGGTAGGAAGTAATAAGAGTTGAGAACATGAATATCACTTGACACTTCTTCAGCTCCAGCAATAGAAATGGGAACAGGAGTTTCGATCCTCACCATTGTAGGGCTAAAGCCCAGTTTTATGAGCTCGGAATGGTCAGTCATAATGGAATACCTCTCTGATTTCCAATCCTTAAAGGTGAGCAGAACTCTCCTATCCTCAGCTCCTAGCTCAGGACGAATACCTGGCACAACCAAAGAATCAAACTCAGCATCCAACATTAAAAAGAGTAAGGAAGGGCTTTTTTCAGAATTTCAATCTTACCCAGGTTGTCTAGACCCGCCTAGGAGCACAAAATAGGAAGGGAGTCAGTGGCGTCGTTGGGATTAAATTCCCATGCCTTCCCAGACACAAAGAATAATTGTTTCTTCTAGTTCTTATGAGAGCTGGGCAGGTCAGTGATTAAGGTTGGGGTTTTCACCCGCTTGAAAATGTGTAAAAAATCGCCTGGATTGAACTTGACATTGAAAAATTTCATGAGCAGTGGGATAGAAGGGGTGCCAAGTTTATTTTTCTTGAAAAAGACCAGAAGACCCACTAGGACCCCCCAAAAGTTAGGAGAGATTTGAGTAGGACAGACGTTAAAATTCTGGAGGATAGACTTGATGAAAGGAGCTGAGGATAGACCTAAGCCCGTTCTCGGAAGAAACTACGAAAAAATAGGTCATCTTTGGGACCACGGAGTCATATCGAGTAAACTCATTTGGCACCAGAATTCTACATCCTAGGGAAAACCAAAGTGAGTAGCTAAGACCTTTATCTGAGGAGGAGAGACTTCATCGGCACCAATGAGCTCTGCAACTCTGGATACAACCCCTACGCCCTCAGCGTAGCCTGAGACCCCTACACCATTCACCTTGGCCTTACCTTTGTTAGGGTTTTTAGGCATTAAGGAAGATGAAGAAGTGAGCTCCTTGACATTTGTCTCAATATCAACAGAATCGACACCAAGAAAGCTATCAATCTCTTCTCCTACATCACCCAAATCAGAATCCTTTGTTTCAGGAAACCTGTTCCCCATGGGGGAAATAGATGAGCCTGTGGCTTTGGAGGAAGCAAACATAGCTGGGCAAGAATAAGAGAGTCGAAAAGACCTATAAAGGGGAGGAATCTCTAAAAAATACTTCTTGAGGGTCAAGGGGTCAACACAACAACTCCCAATTGGGAAATTTCTAGTCGTAGAGTAAGGATCAAGAAAGAGAGAAAGACGAGACAAAGAGTAACCCCGATTCCCAAAATAGCAGAATCGAAAAGTCCAGAAATACAACAACCACCTCAGATTTGAGGGATCCAGAACAAAGGGACAAACGAGGGCTGAGAAGCGTACCTAGTCAAAGAAGACATATCAAACCCCAGAGCAAAATCAGGAGGCGAGTCTAGTGGAGCCTTCGAGATTGAATCCGGAGGAGAGGAGGTTCAGTAAAACCCTAAGTTCACTAGTAAGCTGGGAAAGTAAATAGTGTAGAAAAACAGGAAATCAAAGGCCAAAGGAAGAAGGTGAACAAGAAGTTATGGCGGTTTTTGTTGCCGTGTGAGTATTTAAAGCTTGAAAGACATGTGACATAATGTGCGTGGGAAACGAGGAAAGGGATAATTGCTGAAAATTGTCCAAAGGCAACTTCCACGCGCGAATCAAGGTCGTCTTGGGAGGTTTTACTTTGACTCAACTCTAACTCAGCCCCTGGTCAATCCCACTTTGATCGTGGACTGGGGTAACTAATGATACCTAGAAGAAATCTCAAAAATGAGCTCGGGTATAGAGGTCAAATTAGGAGAGCGAGTCAGCAGTCTAGAGCTCCTATGGCCAGACCTTAGGCTCCCCTCAGATAAATCAAGATGAAAATCAAAGAGGAGACAGCTGGCGCTCCCAAGAAAGTAGGAGACTATAATCAAGGCAAAGGATTCTCAACCAACCAAGATTCTCTCTAGGAATCAAGGGAGATCCCGTGAATGGTAGAAATCTCCTTGTATATCCCTTAGTAATAGGAACATGGATATAAATATTGGCTAGAGAGAGGAACCTTAGTATTATCATAACTACTCTGTAAATCGCGACCGACAGGTATATATATTCAAGGAGCAAAAGACTCCTTTTGAGAGTGGATTAGCCAATCTTCCGAGCTCAGTGAACCACTATACGTCTGTCGTGCAAGTTACCCCAATTCCCCAATGATCTTTCCATAGTCATTACGAGCCTTGTAGCTCAAATTCAAACTTGGTTACGTGAAACATATTTTATGCTCATTTGCCTAATTACACCATCAATTATCATGTTTCTAGCCAATGCAGTACATGTGGTAGAAAACTACATAACATATCAAAATCATCAAAAGCAGTGTTAATTGGACACCAATCATGACTAATTGTTGGTGACAATGTTAGAAAACTACATAAGACCTAATTCCGGGAAGCTTGTGTCTTCAACCCAATCGTTTTTTAGCCAAAAAATGACGTCTGAGACACTTTTTTAAGTACTTTTCTATTTTCATCATGTTGTTTGAGGTAATTTTGTAATATTGCATATTTGCTTATTTTTCTGATAATTTAAGACCATTAGGATTTCTTATTTTTTATTGTGGTGAAAAGTTATTTAAGACCATTAGGATTGCTTATTTACCAGCTTTGATTTATTTTAAATAAAATTTAGAAAGAGGTTCTCTTTCAAAATTCCAATTATCTTGCTATTCTTAGGAACACTACAAGAAATACTAGATTCAACAAGGAAAATTTTCCAAGGACCGAAGTCCTACATTTCCGAATGGTTGGAGCCCTCCATAATGGAGGGGTATGTTAATGGTTCAAGGTCCTTTCCCTTTTTCCCGCCCTCTCTCTTGTAGTGTAAAAATATCATTACCTATCACCAAAAAAAAAAAAAACTAGGAATATTTTCCTAGGTAAAAATTGAAACATTAGTCGGTAAAATACATCTCCTAGAAAAAAAATTTGTACCGAATACTAGGATTTGATTCCTACATGATGTATAGTTACTCTCATTCCACTCTATAAAAAAAAAGCAAAATATATCATTGTATGTGAAAAAACAACAATAAACACATACAAATATAGAGGAAATTCAAGACACATTTTGGCTCAAAGTAGAGATATTTTTCAACAACTGATTTGCATGACTTGGTCGCCTTGACTATTGAACACGTGCAGTCTAAATCAACAGTTTGGACTTATATTTGGCTTGAGCTTGAGCTTTTCAATTATGTCATAGTTGTGTGTTGCTTGAGGTTCTGGCACCCAAGGTTTCCAACTATAGTAGCCGCCTCTAGGCTACGAGGGAACGATACATATCGACTTGCTTTGCTTGCATTTAAGGCCAAGAACATTAATGATCCATTTCAGGTCTTCAACACATGGAATGCATCAATCCTCTACAGTGAATGACAAGGTGTTACATGTGGCCGGCGCCACGAAAAGGTCACAATGTTGGACCTATGATCCAAGAAATTGATTGGGTCCATAACCCCACAAATTGGGAATCTAAGTTTCTTGAGGGAACTATTTCTCCAAAACAAAAGTTTTGTTCATGGAATCCCCTCTAAACTTGGATGGTTGCCAAGGCTAAAAATTTTAGCCTTCCATAATAACTCGTTCAACTGCAAAATTCCTGCCAACTTATCTAGTTGCTCTAGTCTTATTTCCTTCAATATTGGTTACAACAGGCTGGCAGGGGCAGTTCCTACAGGGCTATGCTCGTTGTCAAAGCTCAAGGAACTTGTAATCAAACACAATGATCTAACCGGAAATATTCCTCATTCTTTCGCTAACTTAACATCTCTTAACTTGCTTTATTCAGCCTTAAATAATATTGGTGGAAGTATCCCCCATTCTCTTGGCCAAATAGCCAACCTGACAGTGGTTGCACTTGGCGTAAATTGGTTGTCTGGTGTCATCCCTCCCTCAATCTTCAATCTCTTTTCCTGGCAGTTCTTGACGTGGGGGAAAATAACATCCATGGTAGCCTTCCCTCAAATATAGGCATCACTCTTCCTAATCTTGGAATTTTTGGCATACGTGCTAACCAATTTACTGGGTTAATCCCTAATTCAATAGCTAATTCCTCGACCTAGAAGTTTTTCAAATAAGTGATAACAATTTTACTGGAAAAGTGCCTACCATGTGAAAATTGCATAAGCTTGGGGTTGTATTGTTTGACCATAACAGTCTTGGAAGTGGTGGACCTGATGACTTAGACGTTCTCTCTTCTCTAAAAAATGCCACTCGTTTAAGAAAGTTGACTATGAGCTTTAATAATTTTGGTGGCACAATTCCTAAATCCATCAGCAACTCGTCAACTAAGTTCCAAATACTCGATCTTGGACACAATTATATAGACGAAAGCATCTCAACTGGCATATGAAATCTCATTAACTTGAGTTATCTAAGCATGTTAGACAACCAACTCACAGGTAACATCCCGACAGACATTGGCAAACTTCAATTGGACGGTTTTATTCCGTTCTCTGCTGGGAATTAAAGCCTTCTAACTATACTCGATTTAAGTGAAAACAACTTTCAGGGCAATATCCCTTCAAGTCTAGGAAAAGGCCATATTTTATTACTACTGGAGTTATCTAATAACAATCTTAGTGGCACCATACCCCAACAAGTTATTTGACTCTCATCCTTATCGGTGTACCTAGACTTGGCTCGAAACCATTTGAGTGGTTTCTTTCCCTTGGATGTGGGAAATTTGAAAAATTTAGGTGGTTTGGATGTTTCTGACAACATATTATCAGATGAAATTCCTAGCACACATAGTTGTTATGTAATGCTGGAATTGCTCTTAATGCAAGGCAACTCCTTCCAAGGGTCTATGCCTTCAACTTTACGTTTCTCGAAAGGTATTCAAGTATTAGATCTTTCACACATTAATTTGCCAGGCAAGATTCCTAAATATCTAGTAGACTTCCAGCTGAAGATATTAAACCTATCCTCTAATGATTTTGATGGTGTGGTACCAATCAAAGGCATCTTCAAGAATGCAATTGCAACTTTGCTTATGGGAAATAGTAAGTTATATGGGGATACCCTTGAATTGAAATTTCCTAAATGCAACTCCAAAAAGTCGAAGAAAGTAGTAGGTTAACTTTTATGGTTAGATTACTAGTTCCTTTATCTTGTGGGCTTCTAGGAGTAATTTTGGCACTATCTTTATTGCTTCAGGAAGTCAAGAAGTCAAGAAGAGAGATATTTTTTAGTCAATTAGAGAATTCTCTTTTGAAAGTTTCTTATCAGAGTCTCCTTAAAGCTACCAAAGGGTTTTCTTTAGACAATTTAATGGGTGTAGGAAATTTTAGTTCTGTGTATAAAGGAGTTCCTGATCAGGATGAAACTTTTGTTGCGGTGAAGGTACTGAACCTTTCGCGCCAAGGGGCATTCAAGAGTTTGCTTGTTGAGTGTAAGGCCTTAAGGAACATTAGGAATCGGAATCTTGTTAAGGTAATCACTGCTTGTTCAGGTGTTGATTACCAAGGGAATGATTTTAAGACACTGGTTTATGAGTTCATGGCCAATGGGAACCTAGAAGAGTGGTTGTGGCCAATTTAAGGAGAATATGAGGTGAGCGAGGAGCCCAGAAAGTTAAGTCTTTTTCAAAGTTTAAATATTGCCATAGATGTTGCTTGCGCCCTAAACTATCTTCACCATCACGACCACACTCCAGTAATTCATTGTGATTTAAAGGCAAACAACATTCTTCTGAACAACGAAATGACCGTACATGTTGGTGACTTTGGGTTAGCACGATTTCTTCCAAATGTTGACTCGGTCAACTCTGCACATAGTTTTATGGGACTGAGAGGATCCATTGGTTATATTGCACTAGGTAAACATCTTCCTTCGTTGTTTAATCCATCTTCAAAACAAACAATCCTTGTCCCCTAGGTATGCTCCGCTTTTGTTTGATAATTCAAATAATTTATTGGCTAATCTTCAAGCAGTTACTGCTAATTATACTCCTACTTTGTCTTGATCTTTGTTGTATATCCTTTGCATTTTTGAATAACCTTTGGAAAGGACAAACAAAAAATTATATGCCCACTCTATTCATTGTCAATTGAATTTGAGTTGGATGTTTAATCAGATGTCTGAACTAGGATTTTGGATAAGCCTCTCTATTTCCATATCATTGATTTGGTAATTAGTTTTTTTCTTTGTGTTTGCCATAAGTGCACATTGTTAATATCAATGATTTAGACTAGTGGTTGTTTTGTCTATAACGATTTAAGTCTATTAGATGCCTTAATAACATAATGCTTCAATTAAAAATTAGCAATTATTGTGTTCACATAGGAAATAAATTGGAAAAATTGTAACACCATTTTTTCGGATGAACATTGGCCAAATGTGCCTCTAAGTGCTGGTAGTACAAGTTTTAAGATGCAATTTACTTCTTGAGCAAAAAGTAAACAGTTTAGTCTATCCAGATTTATAATATAGATTACTTGCATGTTAATGAATTATTGTTTGATATTCTTTCCATCTTATTTATTTTGACATTATGAAATTTAAATTTCATAGTATGGCATGGGGAGTGAGGCATCAACTCATGGGGATGTGTATAGCTATGACATCCTGTTATTGGAAATGTTTATAGGAAAGAGACCCACTAACAAGATGTTTGATGATAGTTTGAACCTTCATAATTATGTTAGTATGGCTTCGCAAAACAAGTACCAAATATTGTTGAACCAAGGCTTCTTCAGCACAAAGAAGTGGGGGAGACGAGCACAAATCCCCAACCTCAGTATAAGAGTCATGCTCATAGTTACAAAGTTCAAGAGTGCTTGATTTCTGTACTTGGAGTTGGACTTACGTGTTCAGAAGCAACTCCAAGTGAACGGTTGGACACCAGTGAAATTGTAGCCAAGTTGTTGATCATCAAAAACAAAATCATGGGAATTGAATGCACACGGGGAGGAAGTATGGGAATTCAAATATAATCATGGAGAGGTATTGGCTCAGCACTGTCTTACAAAACGTATAATGCATCTGCGAAAAAATGCAAGCATCCTTTTGTCACCTTAATTAACAAGGTTAAAACATAATGAGATAATAGTTATGACTCGGCGTTAAGACCTATGAGATAAAAGTTATGATTCAGTGCGGACTAATAATTTGGGATTTGCCCTAAAAAGGTTGAGTACCTAAATGGATTCAAATGAATTGTAACGTGCGAAGAGTGCGTTTATAGGATAGAAAAAAAACAGAGTGATTTAATTTGTTCTTGAGAACTTGAGTCTTGAATCTTGGTGTGAAAATGTTCTATGTGACATAGAAGGGCTATATTCTTTCAAACGCTATGACACCCAACAATCATAAGATAAAACCATTGTGGGTTAGTTTGGATGGCTAATGGCTCATCTCTTAACTGGGAGGTGTGGGTTCGAACCTTGAGGGGAGGTGTGTGAAAAGGTATTAGTCTTTGCCATGCTTAAGACTTGACTTCAATTCTACAAACCTCTCAAAATAGAGTTCGCATAAACTCTGCTTAGTTTCAAACCAATATAAATGTGGGTCGAAACCCTTTTTAATTGAAATATAGTAATGAGTTGTGATTGTATAGGTTTTTGATGTGGTAGCTACAATTTGTACATTTCCTCAGTTGATATGTATACATGAAATGTTTGTTATATACTGTGATTTATAAGATACTTTATTAATATGAGTTTAGACCTATAACTATTTTGACTATGTGTTTTATGCCTATGTTTCATGTGTATTGATGAGCATCTTATTAGCTTACACCCAATATATGTTGCATTTACTTGTCTCAGGTTAAAGGCGTGTCCACTACAAAGTGTTGTTCAAGAAAATAAGGTTGAATGAAATAGAATAAATATTGTGATATATGCATGAAGATCATGAAAGTTTATTGTAAAGTTGCATATCTCATTACTTTTTTGTTTAAAAAATAAAATGGGGGCATTTGTATCAGTCCTTGTTTATATTTCATTCATCTACAGTGGCATGATTGTCGGGATTAGTTGTAGCCCATCTTGGAAAAATAGGGTTGATCATTTTATAATGGGGTATATGACATTTAACCCCATGACCAACCATTTGGAATTTGGAGTCACGGTGATTACTGGTACCTAAATAGGATTATCAACAAAACAGATTCAAATCATTGTCCAGTCGATCCAAATCCAAATTTGGTTTAGTTAAAAAATTTGGTACAAAAATAGGATTATAAACAAAACAGATTTAGATCGTTCTTCAGTCGAACCTAATCCAAATTTTGTTTAATTTGCAACTTTGAATAAAAATTCGATTTAAATATACAACGTCTCTTATTTTTATAGTCCAAATTCAAATTGTTAAAAAATCTAATACTTCATCAAGTAATAACTATATTAGTTAATGCTAAATTTTAGAAAATTACTGAAAAATTTCAGCCCAACTTTACTAAACACTCACTTAATATTTAATGAGATCATTGTGTCTATGTATAATTTGGATCGAATTTTAGGGTACTCAAATCTGAATCCGTAAAATATAATATAAAGATTTATTCAAATTCATATTCAAATTCATATTACTATTCAAGAAATAAGTTTATTAGTGGCGAAAGTATTAGTGACCAAACTTATATCATCACTAAAACCTAATGTTTAGTGGCGAAGATAACTATTAGTTACTAACTCAAAAATATTTCGTGGCAATCTAAAAAAATTGTCACTAATTTCAAAAAATAGAGTGTTTCTAGTAATAACATTTGCTTTGTCACTAAAATTTGCCACTAAATTTGAGGCCGGAGATTTTTGGAGCCAAAAAAATGTAGGGAAGTACTGAAACGACAATTAATTTAATGTCGTCACTAAATAATCAATCAAACGATAGCTCTTTAGTCACGACTTGTCCACTCGTCACTATTTTAACGAAATTTAAGTTGTCGCTAATAATTTGGGGGAGGGATTTTTTTGGCGCCAAAATGTGTTGGAGGGAAGGATTTTTAGCGGCAATTATTTTAACATTGTCACTAAATAAGCAATCTAACCTCAATTATTAGTGATAACTTAGCCACTAGTCACTATTTGGTATGAACTAAGGTACTATTAGTGACAAATTCGACCTTGTCACTAATAATTTTATCATTAATTTTGAAGCGGGGATTTTTTGGTGCTAAAATGTGTTTAAGGGAAGCATTTTAGCGACAAGTTTTTAACGTAGTCACTAAATAAACAATCTGACACCAATTATTAGTGGCAATCTAACCACACGTCACTTTTTGCATAAATCAAGGAGGTACTGGTGACAACTATACCATCTTCATTAATAACTTTCTCACTAATTTTGAGCCGAAAAATTTTGGTGCCAAAATATGTTGGAGGGAATCATTTTAGCGACAACATTTTGTTAACATCGTCACTAAATAGTCAATCTAATTGTAACTATTCAGTGACCCCATAACCAATTATCACTTATTTTTATGAATTAGGAGGTATTAGTGACAAAACTTATATTTGTCACTTAAAACCATAGTTATTAAAACTGGGTCGCCCATCGAACTAACAAAGAAATTAGGTCAATGGTTTTCTGATTCAAACGTTGGATCAACTGGTCAAACATGCTATATAATAAAAAATAAAAAATATAATAATTTAGTGTATCGACTATGTGTGTATGTATTGATTATGTGTGTATTTGACTATTTGTGTGAATGTATCGACTGTGTGTGTGTGTGTGTGTGTGCATTTATTTGATTGTGTATGTGTATGACTGTGTGCATATAGTGACTGTGAAATCTATGAATTCTACAATCTAAGAGAGAGAGAGAGAGAGAGATGGGTAAAAGGGAGGTTGTGTGTGTGGGAAATCTAAAATGGGAGAAGAAGCTTCACATTGGAGATGTGGTGAAGATTGAAAATTTTAGCCCTCCATAATAACTCGTTCAATGGCAAAATTCCTGCCCACTTATCTAGTCTTATTTCCTTCAATATTGGTTACAAAAGGCTAGTAGGGGCAGTTCCTGAAGAGCTAGGCTCATGGTCACAGCTCAAAGAACTTATAATCCCACAAAATGATCTAACCGAAAATATTCCTCCTTCTTTTGCTAACTTAACATCTCTTAACTTGCTTTATGTAGCCTTAAATAATTTTGGTGGAAGTATCCCCCATTTTCTTGGCCAAATAGCCAACCTAATAGTGATTGCACTTGGCACAAATTGATTGTCTAGTGCCATCCCTCCATCAATCTTCAATCTCTCTTCTCTGGCAGGGGGAATATAACATCCATGGCAGCCTTCCCTCAAATATAGGCATCAATTTTCCTAATCTTGGAATTCTTGGCATAGGTGCTAACCAATTTACTAGATTAATCACTAATTCAATAGCCAATGCCTCAAACATGGAATTTTTTCAAATAAATGATAATAATTTTACTAGAAAAGTGCTTACCAGGGGAAAGTTACATAAGTTTGGGGTTGTATTGTTTGACTATAATAATATGGGAAGTGGTGGACTCGATGACTTACATGTTCTCTCTTCTCTAACAAATGCCACCTTTTTAAGAAAGTTGACTATGAGCTTTAATAAGTTTGGTGGCGCACTACCTGAATCCATCAGCAACTTGTCAACGAAGCTCCAATTAATCGATCTTCAACACAATTATATAGATGGAAACATCTCAACTGGTATTGGACATCTCATTCGCTTGAGTTATCTAAGCATGTTAGACAACCAACTCACAGGTAACATCCTGACAGACATTGGCAAACTTCAAAGGCTATATCAATGCGGTTTAGAAAGAAATAGATTGGATGGTTTTATTCCGTTCTCTGTTGGGAATTTATGTCTTCTAACCATACTCGATTTAAGTGAAAACAACTTTTAGGGCAAAATATCCCTTCAAGTCTAGGAAAAGGAAATATTTTATTATTGCTGGATTTATCTGATAACAATCTAGTGGCACCATACCCCACCAAGTTATTGTTCTCTCATCTTTATTAGTGTACCTAGACTTGGCTCGAAACCATTTCGAGATATACATGATAATAGATAAAATTTCTAATTTAATTGTACTAAAGTTACTTTGTGCGTTGTTCCAAATTTTGGAGTGGAGCGAACAATTTGTTTTGGGGAATCTAGATTAACTTTTTGAAGAAGGATACCACCATAGCCAATATTGGAGGCGTTAATCTGAATGATTTTGAAAGAGTTCATTGAGGGAATACCAAGACAAGGTAAAGTCTTGATAAATTGTTTGATTTGTTTAACGTTGGAAGTTTGAACTGGTGACCAAGGAGAAGGATTATGTCTTAATCTCTCATACATTGGTTTGACTGTTTTTGTGACACCCCAAAATCCGGGGGTCCGTTGATTACCCATCCACCCGCGGAATACCCGTAAATACCGAGTGACTCGATATCACACCGTTATGTCCCATTTACCGAGGTCCATAACTTAACAAAATTTGGACAGAGTCTCCTTTGTACAGGGAACTCTACCCAATACCCAACCTGTGCAACATAACTCACATGACCCATCTGAGGCCCAATATAAACAATGACCGCACCGGGTCCATTTATAAGTAAACATTGACCACACCGGGTCCAATTATCCATATTTATAGCAAAACATGCAAGGTTACTTTAACATTAGTGCATATATGTAATAGTTATCATTTAAATCCACCAAGGTCTAATAAGCCTCAATATACCTCAATTAGTGTCCATTTGTATCCTTGGAACTAGAGAAATCCAAGTCCATTGGTGTTCTTTAAATCAAAGAAATCCAAGCCTGGAAGCTTAGTGCATAGTTTGAAAAATTTCGGTTTTAGAGTCACCGTTCGAACAGCACTATTCACATTCGAACGTCCCTTGGTTTTGAAAAATAGGTAGCTCCCAGTACATTTGGTTCTCTGCTGGTTTTGCTGTTCAAAACTCGCACCATTCGAACGTCACTTTACGTTCGAACAGAAAATGCAGTTTCTGTTCTGCTGCAACTTCCAGTGCGGTTTTGACCTGTTTAGAAGTGGAATTGAGAAAATTTCATAAAAACACTTTTGTAGCCCTAGGTGTCTACTACCTACTGTAAAAATTTCAGATCATTTGGACGTCACAATAAAAAGTTATGGCTCAAACACTAAGCAGTGTCTGAAATTTCTGTGTAAACTGTGTATGATTTCAACCCCAAATCAATCCATTCCAAAACCAATCCAAACCAATCCAAGGTTATCCAAAACTTATACAACATCTATTTGATACCAAATATAGTCAATACAAGTTCTAATACAACTATTTCCATACTTTTACATGCCAAAATGGAAATTAACCAAAAGTTTTACAAAAACTAAATTCAAAAGCCACAACCCGGCTTTTCTTCAACCAAGAGCCCCCGAATGAGAGCCATCCACCGGAACGTGTCCCGTACCTGAAATTGTTTCCCGTATAGGGTGAGCACAACGCCCAATAGAGATAAACCTATAGAGGTTACTCTTCCCCTAGATGCACATGCTCATGTAATCATCACACAAACACACAACCAAGCATTTCTCACACTTATGCATCCTATGATGGAATGCAACAATGCTATGCCATGGAATGAAGTGACACTCACCCATGCAACTTTATTCCGAGCTCTCTCCGGCTCCCCAACACATGCAAGTGGCAATTTAGTCGAAACCACCATTTATGTTACACACAATGGCGTTAATCACTCTAGGGTCTTGTATAGGGGTGGATGTTCATGGACTTACACCAAGGGCCTCCAACCCACACGAAATTTACGGACTTCGACTGAGGGTTCCGAATACACCCACACACTTTATGGGCCGAGCCAAGGGAGTGCGTAGCCCAATCACCGGGTCTTGCACCCGAGAGGTCGTCATGCCTCTTCTTGCTACCCCAACCCAATTCATCATGCAACCAAGCGGCTTAGCTAAGTCCTCGACCCAACTCTCCCAAGCCTTCCGTCAATCACCAAGTGTGGTATTGACGTCAAACATGCACTCACTCATGTAATGAGACACTTCCGTGCAAATGCAATGTGATGTTCCATTGCACACAAAATAATGCTCAATATGCTTATGACAAACATATAAACATTTTCATACATCAATGCAATTGTATCATAAGTATATAACTACCATATCTCATTATGCTCAATATATCATTTCATGCATATGTCAATAACACTCTTCATCCAAAAACCATATCCTAAGCATATGATTTCACAATCACCCAAGCATGTTATAACATAGCATCATGCAAGTAACACACTCAATTTCACTAGGGCATTTTATCAAACATCTTATAGTCATTCAAGTCATGTATTCACATAACACATTCCAAGGCATAGTTTATAAAACACATAGCATGCCTTAAGTTTTCACCAAGTTACAAAATAATCACATGGAACCTCCATATACCAAATTCAAGCTAGAAGCTAGCCTAAGCTATTCCTATGCTAATTTTTTTCACTTTCATACCCATAGACATATATGTATAACAATACATATGCATATACATAATTTTCACCCTTAGTCTAGCAACACCTAAGGTAAGAATAATCCAAAGTAGGAATAACCCTTACTTCTTAGGAGTGTAGAAAACCCCTAAAACACCAAAACCAACCCAAAAGCTTTGATCTCCAAAAATTCTTCCTTTGATTATTCGGTGAAATCACTTCCTTTTGGTACGTAGACGTAGCCCTTGACGAGGAGAACGATCTTTGTTCTTGGTCCAAGCGGATTTGAGCACTAGAATTATGTAGATCATAGAGAGAAGTTGAAGCTTTCCCTCTCCTTTCCCTCTCTTTTCTATCGGCTGAAGAGGATGCTGAACAATGGGGGAAAAATCTGATTTTTCCCCCTATTTATACTTTAGAACACTTGGCCCACAATTGGCCACATGTCCATTTTTAATTCCGGGTCCGTTTTTGTCCCGAACAATTAAATATTGCCCCGATTTAAATCTAAAATATTTTTATTTCAATTTATCTTATTTTATTGCCCAAAATTTAAAATTTTATAAAAAAAATTCGTGTACAGGGTCACCCGAAGCCCGATCGCTCCTTAAAACGTGAAAAATTTGACTATCTCAGAATTCGACGAAAATTGACGTGGTAACTCGATTTCGCGAGACGAATCCAACGGTGAGGTCCGTTTTATCATCCGAGTTACAAAAAATTTCAGATTTACAACCCGAATCATGATGACAATTTACCATTTTACCCTTTATTCATAAAAGTTTAAATCTACCCGGATTTTACAGTTTTCTGAGGTCTTTGTAGAAGTCTGAAACATAGTTTAGGGACCCTAGGAACCTTTGTAACTGTGTTTTGTCTCTTATTTCATCTGAAAACTTATCAACAAACTAGATATATCTTCTGATAGGAATAATGGTTGACTGCTGGATGTTATATCCAAGAAATCTGGTTGAAGTTTAGAATAACTTGATTTTACTAGCAAAGATGATTATACCATTGTGTTTAACTATCTCCAGTAAGGTTGCGAGATATTTCCAGTGCTCATCTATTAACCTTGAAAAGATGAGGACATTATCTATGTAAACTATGAAGAAATGACTTACTGGGTTGAATATCTCATTCATTATATTTTGGAATTCACTTGGTATATTTTCTAATCCAAAAGGCATTAAGTTCCATTCGTAATGACCAAAGGGTATTATAAATGCAATTTTATACCTATCTTGTGGACTTATTTGGATTTACCAGGACCCACTTTTCAAATCAAACTTTGAAAAGATTACTACTTTGCTTAATCTTTTTATTAAGTCTTGCTTATTAGGGATTGGATATCGAGTTCATTCCAATACTACATTCAAATGTTTATAATTGATTACTAGTCTTAGAATCCCTCTTTCTATTTTTTGCATTTTTTATGACATAGAAAGCAGGACAGGACCAGGATTTACTCTTTCTGATTATGTTGTTACTTAGTAAATCTAAATCTTTTTTTTTTTTTACAGATTTTTATTACTTCATGACTCATTTGAATTGGTCTTGACTTTGTACGTATATTTTGTTCATTGAAACCTTTAATATAAGGTAAGGTTACCATGGGTTTCTTTCTATGCCAAAAGGCATTGGGAAGATTAGAACATACCACATTTCCTAATTTTTCCTTGAATTTTTCAATTTTTTGGATTAAGACTAAATTGGTTATCTAGTTTTCAATTTGTTTTGGTGAGTTTCTTCTTTAAGAAATTGCAGTTGGTTATTTTTCTCGTTGATCAAAGAAAGAGACAGTGAGATTGAATATTCTTTAAGTCATCTTAATTCTTTTACCTGAGATTTGGTTAGAAATTTGAAAGTTACTGATTGACCAAAAGACTTGGTAGTTACTCCATCTATATCTGTAGTAAATGGATATAGGAGGTCTATGAATAGTATATCAAGGATAACTTTAACTGTCATATTTTGTACTAAGACAAATGATATTTTATAGCATACATTGTCTTGATAAAAATATACCTTTGGTAACTTGTGTTTTATACTTATTTTACTTTCATTAGCTGAACTAAGTATTTCTGGTGTTTTATAGTAATACTTGATTTTCATTTTACTTTCATTAGTTGAATTAAGTCTTTCCATTGTTTTATAGTAATACTTGGTTTATATAAGCCCTTCTTGTATGCAGTTTAGATTTGCTCCAGTGTCAATATGGGCTATAACTTCAACTTCAAATTCATCACCTATTACTAATTTAACTTTGGAATGCCATTTTTTAAGATTCAGTCGGTTAATTAGATTTAATCTATTGTCTTCATTAATTGTTAGAGAACATCCACCTGACGATGGCAGCTTTCATTACACCCAATGGTTCCACATTAAAGGTGGAGGTTATGGGTATCCGCTGAGAGCATGTTCTAGTTGAACTATCTGAACTGTCTGAATTAGTAGTTCAGATTCACTAGTAGTTGACTTCTTTGTTTTACAAAATTTGTTACTGGTTTGAAGTAAATTTATTCCTCCTTCCAGATTTCTGCCTGAAGGTCTTACAGAGTTACTTCCTTTTGTTTATCTTTACTAAACATTTCCATGGTTTTGTTAAAACTAATTAACTGTTTTTCGCTAAAAGATTCTTTAATGTCTTTTTTAATAAATAAATCTGAGTTTTTTTAATGTATTTCACTTTTAACTCTTAGATCTTCAATTTTACTGATAAGATCAATGATGATGTGTTCTTCCTCAGTTTGTTTTGTTAAAACTTTAACTGTTTTACAACAATTATCTTTGCATCCTAATGTAACACCAGGATCACTAGAATTGATGTGGATTGACTGGTAATCTAAAGAACTTTCAGAATGGTTGCTTGAATCATCTGAACTTTTTTCATTTTCACTTAGATTGCTTAATTTAAAGATTACTAAAACATTATCCTTATCTTCTTGGAATAAGTTTAATAGTTTTAACTTCTTGTTCACTGGACATTTGGTGCTGATATGTCCTTTTTTACCACAATTAAAACATTCAATCTCACTATTGTCTTGTTTACTTGCGTTTTTTCTTATAGGTTTTATGCTTATAAGATTTTTTTTGTGTTTTTTACTTGAGTTTCCATAATAATTTTTTTTTGGAATTTTTTTTTTTTACTTCTTTAATAGTAAGATTTACTTTTGCTATAAGGTTTACTATATTTGTGCTTTCTGTGAGATGGTGCTATTGGTGGTAGTTCATATTGTTCACAGAAAACCATTTACTATTTAGCCTTCTTTTTCTCATTTTTAGTTTGTTTACTAATTTTCATAGCAATACGCATTCTTAAACCTTTTTCTTAATGGTATTGATAATATCACCATATTTTAACTGATCATATTCATTGATTCCTATTGATTTACTTAATGCTTCTCTAATCTTGTGAGCAAAAAGATTCGGCAAACCATTAATGAAATTCTCTTTCCAGAAAGTCTTCTCACAGTCTTCTTTGAGCATTACTCTTGATATGAATATATCTTTGGACTATCTGAAATCCCTCAAGGTTGGACATCTTAGATTACTAAGTTGGTCATGAATTTTGGAGGATATCTTACTTGGTGGTCGAACAAAATGTTTGATTACTATATAGATTAGAGTGTTCAATCCATTTGGTTTTGCTCTCCCAATCTTTTCATCAAAGATCGAATTTTTATCTTCATCTAACTCGACAGCATACTTGATGTTATCTCTTGACTCTTAGTGAGATAACTATCCCACCAATTTTTTAACATTCCTGTGAACTTAGAAGTTAGAAAATCTACTATTTTTGGTTTAATGTAATCAAGATTGTTAATATAATTGTTTATAACCATAGACACGTGAATAACTTTGTTCAAGATTTCATGTTCTCTTGATCCATCTATGTTCCATTCATAGAGTTTGTTGGATTGGACTGAGAATTGATTATTGATGTTCTTTTCTTCATATTGAAGATCAGGGAGTGTTGGCCTAGTATACCAGTTCTTGGTAAGACTGGTATGATTAACTTTGGAAAACATTAAATTTTTAAATATTTTGACTAGGAAACTGTTCTTCTAATTCTTTGATGTCATAATTAGTAGAACATTGTGATTTGTTGATTTCTTTATTGGTTTCAGAATTCTGATGAATTTTAGTAACTTGGTTTACTACTAGCTCAACTTTTGGTTGTTCCAGATTTTGTAAAACTTCTTCAATTTTTTGAAGTCATTTGCTATCATTAAATGAGATACCAACTTAGATACCAAGTTTATTTCTATCTTCTGGTAACTGAATTACAAGTTTCTCTAATTTTTTACTTATTTATGGTTTTAGGTTATCAATCTTATTTTCTATTTTATCTAATTGTTTACCAATTGTTTACAAACATTGATTGGTAAAGTTGTTTTGTTCAATTATTCTTTTTTTCAAGTTTAGTACCTGAGACTAACTTGAAGGGTGAGACTTGTACTTTAGAATCCATATGGTTGATTAATATGGTTTCTGTTGGAGGATGACTAGAAGATACTGTGGAGGCATCTTCTTTTTTCCATTTGTGTTTGGTTACTACTTTAACAAATTTGTAATGGTTTTCTAAGTAATCAAAAAAATAGATTTCGCATCTTATTTCATTCATGAACTTAGTCCATGTCTCAAACATTTTTTCTTGCTTATGTTCACTATATTTACTTCTGAATTCTCTTCTTTTGAATTTTTTTTTCTTAGAGTTGAATTCTTCGTGTAACCAATCAACATTAAGTATGAATGGTCGATCAGCTTTACTAATTGTTTGTTTTCTATGTTAACTTTCCATGTCAGTCATTGAAGGAGAAGGTGAGGAGTTTTCATCTTCATCTTCTTCAGACTATTTTGACTGAGTGGTATAACATGGTTTACTGATTTGTGAAGAGATGTCTATGTCCTTCAATTTTAAATTTTTGTATAACTCTTTAGCTAAGTCTTGATCTCTTTCAGATATACTAGAGAAACTAGACTCTGACTTTCTTCCTTCATTAATTTGAAGTGGTTTACTTTTCCTTTTATCATCAAAGGAGATTCTTATTGATCCATCAATATATTAGTTGATGTAATCTAAGTTGACTATAGTATTTTGATTATTTTGGTGGCAAGTTTCATTCTCAAGAACCCAACTGGTTGGAAGGTTTATATCCTTCTAGAAGAGTGGCCTAGGAATTTGAATATTAATTTCACTTGTATTGCTTTGAATTAAACAAGTTTTGTCCTTAAGACTTTTACTTAATACATGAATATTTAGATTTCTTGTTATGCATTTGTAATAGATTCGGTAAATCAATACTATGGATTGACTATCTTCAACCATGTTTGTGTATTCTTCTGAAGTTTTTATGTTCAAAGTTAAAGCTTTTAGTAAATTAATGTTACTCAGACTTAAGTTAAAGTCTGGGAAATAATTAAAGTGTATTGGCCCGTTGTGCAGGCTTGACTCCATTATACCTAAGATATTTGTGCTATAATTTTTAAACCTAGCATTTCTTAAGCATAATAAGATTGAGGAATTAATTCCTCGAGTTGTTAATGGTTTAATTGCGACTTAAGTCGATGTGGATAAAATTATATTCTTTTGACTTGTGTTTTTTGACTGATTCTTTACTAAGCATCTGACAAGTTTCATGCTCTTTAGTAAGGGCATAGACTTGTTCAATGGTTTTAACCAGGAGTTCTGACTTAAAGCCTGTTGGTAACCAACTTATTTTGTATATTTCTTCTATTGGAACTTTAGCTATATTCCAACTATTCCTATCTAATTTTAACTTATGAAATTCATGTTGTTCTTCGTTTACTATTGATGGTATAGAAGGAATTGAAGTTTTGGATCTAACTAATGAATTAGATCTAAATAAGTTGCTCATTTTTTAAATCTTTTTTAATTTAACTAATCAATTATCGTATAGGTTAGTTCTCCCTAACTTGAACATACATTTTCCCCTACACATACCTTGTCTCCATGCTTTCATTTTTGTCTCTCTCTGCTCTCACTAGGACTTACGCTTGGACCGGATTAGAAAAACTACGTTCAAGGAGGTCTTTTTGGGTTACGTGCCAAAGGATACTAGAACACACAAGAAATTGACTAGATAAATGCAAGAGATTTATCAAAGAGTAAGGATAGACAAATTTAACTCAACAAAGATCTAACCAGAGACCATTAGATGGCTCTGATACCATAACAGGATGGAAGCACAAAACAAGCAAGATACCAAGATAGGAATTGCACAATTTAATTTATAAACATATTTATTCTTTGAATCAAAATACAAAAATACAATAAAATGAAAATTAACTTACAAACAGATAATTATGGAATATTCCTCTGCATCATTTGAGAACTAGGATACAATTAGAGAACTAGGGATATAAGAAAAGAGAACATGTCAAATAATCTGGTTTTGTTCTCCCAATCCTTTCGTCAAAGATTGATTTTTTATCTTCATTTAACTCGACAGCATACTTGATGCTATCTCTTGACTCTTGAGTGAGATAATTTATATATATATATATACACACACACACACACTATTATTTGTAGTGAATGTTACTATGTTTTAATTTTTTATTCAAAATGTTAACATTCAATATTACTATGCTAGTATTGAATGTTATTTTTTTTTTGTTTTGAATGTTATTATTATTGGTTTTATTTTTTGAAATATTAATGTATTCAATGCTACTATTTTTATTTTGTACGTGACTATATTTTTTTTTTATTTTGTATGTCCTAATCAAGAAACTATCTAAAAATAAGGAATTTTGAATTTGATTTATTTTTTAAGTTTTTTTTAATTAAATATAACTGTTGGGGGGTATTTTGGACTATGAAGATCGAAATAAACTTATTCCCAAACAAAATTTTTAAGTGGACTTATTTCTAAATAAATCTTGAAAAGTAGACTGCCCTCCAAATTTCCTAAATTAAAATATCAAAAATTTGGAGGTTAGTTCCTATTTGTGGACTTATCAAGAAAACTTGTTTAATATTAAGTCCATTCTAATCTCTATTGTCCAAAATACTCTCATTAGTTAAATTGAAGAGAGAATTACACCTAGACTCCCTGAGGTTTGTCACTTAATCACTCAAACCCCCTGACATTTAAAATATTACACACAGACCCCTTGAGATTTGTTTGCGCATAACAGTTAGACCCCTGTTGTAAATATATCCGTTAATAAATTATACTTAGACCCCGTAAAGTTTGTGGGTATATAATAATTAGACCCTTTAAGTTTTAAATATTATACTTAGACCAAAAATACTCCAATCAAATATAAAATATCAAATATTTTAAAATTTACAACCAAAATTCATGTCCTGTTGTATCATTTATTGAAATAAAATCAAAAATAAAAATTTAATTTTTTCTTAAAAAATTATAATTAGCATACACTTATATTGTCTATTAGAATTTAATTTAGTCGTTTAAATGACCAAATTAAAATATCAAACTACCCCAATTAAATCTAAAAAATATTGTGTTCATTACAGTTTTATACCTTGATTAATTTTTTAGTTTTGTTCTAATAGACAGTATAAATATATACCAACTATATATTTTTTTTTTAAATAAATTTTTTTTTGATTTTATTTCAATAAATGATATAATAGAACATGAATTTTGGATGTAAAATTCATGTTCTATTATGAATGACTTAGACTCATTGTTTGATTGTTTTTAATTTTATTCTAATACATAGTATAATTGTATATTAATTAAGATTTTTTAAGAAAAAAATTAAATTTTTATTTCAATAAATGATACAATAGAACATGAAATTTGAATGTAAAATATAAAATATTTTATATTTTATATTTGATTGGAGTATTTTTTTTTTGTCTAAGTATAATATTTTAAACTTAAAGGGTCTAAATATTATATACCCACAAACTTTAGGGGAGTCTAAGTGTAATTTATTAACAGATATATTTACAACAGAGGTCTAAATATTACGCGCGTACAAACTTTAAGGGGTCTATGTGTAATATTTTAAATATTAAGGGAGTGATTAAGTGACAAATCTCAGAGGGCCTGAGTGTAATTCTCCATATACTTAATTACAACAAATTTGAAAACTAACAACACCTAAATTTAGGAGTTTGAGTAACAATAAAATTCTCTCTTTCTTTCTCTCATATCTATCTATATCCATATATAGAATAAGACTATTTATTTCTCTCTCTTTCATATATATATATATATATAATAAAGTATAACGAATTTAAATTTTAGAGACAAAGAGTGGTCTATATCATTTTGTGACAAAAAAAAGTATCATCTAACGGACGACATTATTCCAAACTGTCTCAAGCTATTGACTTCTCAGATCGTTTTGATCCAACGTACCACATTAACTCTTTTGAAATATTTTTTCTGCTCAAAATTTATAGTTTTCAAAATTTAATTTCCCAACTCATTCAAATCCGACAATTTAATTTCCCTGATTTTATTTCCTACGCTAAGGGATCATTTTCTATATTGAGAGATTGACTGTCTCTTACACTCTCATCTTTCATGAATCTCTTTCCAAACTGAGACACGTGTCTTCCCAAAATTCTATCATAATACATATCACACACACATCTTTACTGTACATATATATAGTACAAAGATCGAAGACATACCATACCTATATGTTATATCTAAAATTTTTTTTATCTAAACATCATATAGTTGAGATTAAATTCAATGATAACCCCTATCAGTAGATAAAATAATAATTGAACTAAATATTTTGTGAAAATACTAAAATTACCCTTTATTATGTAAATAGACTAAAATGTCATAAATTCTTTCCCCATTATATAGGTGCTAGCCAGCCAACAAACGTAATTTCAATCATTATATTATCTCAATGAATTTTTTATTTTAAAACGTTGTATTATAACTTTGTTATAATATTAGTCATCATATATCACTAATTTGGTTACATAATCAAGTTTTTATAATCTTTATATTTTTTTATCATAATAATTTTTATAGTTAAAAATGATTTTTCTTTAATAAAAATTACAATTGATAAAATCAATGTCAAAATTTCATACATTTCTAATTCTTTTGCTATCGTATGTCCTCCACAACGTCGATCGACCTCTTCTCACATATCATACTTCATATATAAAATTTAAAATTATTTGATAAAATTTAATATTAATTGAATAAATTTGATCTTAATTTTGATAAATGTAAACATTAATTTAGTTTTAATTTGATAAAATTAAATATTAATTTTGTATTAATGTTAATTAAATAAATTTGAATGTTGTTTTAATAAAATTGAATATTCATTTGGTGTTAAATTAAAGAAATAACATTAATATGATAATGTTAAATTTTAAATTAATGGAATTTAATATTCTATTTAATAAATTAAATAGTTTAATTTAATAAAATTGAATGTCAGTTTGATGTTGATTTGATAAAAATAAATAATAACTTAATATTAAATTAAAGAAATAATATTAATTTGATGAAATGAAATATTAAATTAATATAACTAAATGCTAATTTGATAAAATTAAATATCAATTTTGATTTGATGAGATGAAATGTTAACTTAGTTTAAATTAAATAAAGAAAATTAATTTGATGAAATTGAATGTTAAATTAATCAAAATAAAGGCTAATATAATAGAACTAAAAGGGAATGCATTGAAATTTCAAAATCAAAAGAGAGTGTTGTTAAGTTAAAGTTAGGTCTATTTACAGGGGGGTATTGTTAAAGTTAGGTTTATTTATAAAGGGTATGGATAAAATTTATCCTATAAAATACTCGGGAATATTTCTATAAATCAATTATAACCATTAACGGTGTAACTCGACAATCACTAACAGGGAGTGACAGTGAAATTTTAAAATTGGAAGGAGATGTCATTTAATTTAGACCTAATTACAAGGGATCTGGATGAAATGTTCTCTTATATCTCTACAAATCTATATAATAAAACACATAGGAAGTTAAATATTATCCCCTATACATTTTCCCCACCAAAACTATCATATCACTCATTTCTATCATATGTTCAACCATTTAATATTTGATTAATTTGTAATTTAACATAATTTTTATTTCAGATATTATCCATACATGATAGTATAAATCTGTTAAAAAAATTTATCAAAATACATATTTTAAGAAAATTTTGTCAATATCTTTAAGAAAATAATGGGTAAAAATAAATTTTGAATGATTTAATTAAATAAATGAAGGAAAGAAAAATTATTATTCAATACAATGACATCGATTTTTTAGGACTCTAATTTTTTGTTCTATCGTGCCTTCAGCATTTGCGGGTATTTGATTGTATTGCCTATGCCCATGTTCCTAATCCACTCAGGAAAAAGCTTGAGGACAAGGTTGAAAAGTATATTTTTATTGCGTATAGTTCAGTTACAAAGGGGTACAAGTTTTATAATCCCATCATAGAAAAAGTGATTATTAGTAGGGATGTCACGTTTGAAGAGCATGGTGTTTGGGATTGGTCCCAAAAGGAAGACAAATCAGCTACACTTGTTCCTTTTGATGTGGATGATTCAATTGATGATCAACCAGTTGAACAATCCCTAGTTGTTCAATTCTCGCAACCAAAGTTATCCAAGCATTCACAGTGTCAATAACACATGTCAGATAGATTGGAGGATTATGTTATTGGCATTGACAGTGATGCTTCAGAGGAGGAGTTGATAAATTTTGTTTTATATGCCAATTGTGATCCTGTTTCTTTTATTGATACCTGTGGGAAGAAACATTGGGTGAAATCAATGGATGATGAAATTCATGCCATTGAGAGAAATAATACATGAGAGCTTATTTTTCTTCCCAAAGGAAATAAAGCTATTGGAGTTAAATGGGTGTACAAGCCAAATGGAGAGGTGGATCATTTTAAAGCGAGGTTCGTAGCCAAGGGTTACAAAAAAAAAATTAGGTATTGATTATCTTGAGGTTTTTTCTCATGCTAATAGGCTTGATACTGTTTGTATGATTATTTCTCTTGCTGCTAATAATTCTTGGAAGATTTTTTAAATAGATGTGAAATCTACTTGAATGATGTCCTTGAGGAAGAATTTTATTTTGAGCAGCCTGCTAGTTATGTGGATAAAAGGGAAGAAAACAAAGTCTATAAGTTGAAAAAGGCTTTGTATGGGCTTAAACATGCACCTAGAGCTTGATACACCCGAATTGATTCTTATTTTGTGGAGAATAATTATCAGAAATGTTCCTATGAATACACTTTGTATGTCAAAACAAATTCTCAGGAAGATATTATTATTGTGTGTTTGTATGAGGATGATCCTATTTTCACAAGGAATAATTTGAAGTTAATTGAGAAATTCAGAGAGGCAATGCTTTCTCAATTTGAGATGACTGATATGAGTTTGATGTCCTATTTTCTTGGGATTGAGGTTAATCAGATAGACAGTGAGATTTTTATTTTCCAACAAAAATATGCTAGAAATATCCTTAAGCGATTCAGAATGGATTCTTGTAATCTTGTTTTGACTTAAGTTGAAGAAATATTAAAAATGGATAAAGTTGGAAATGGTGAGTTGGTGAATCTCACATATTTCAAACGGTTAGTAGGACGCTATTTGACTTCCACTAGACCTAATATTTTTTTTGGAGTTGGACTTATCAACAAGTACATAGAATCTCCACGTCAATCCCACTTGCAAGAAGAAACGAGGATTTTGAGGTATGTTAAAGGTACCCAGAGTGATGGTATTTTTTATTCTTCTACTGACTCTTGTGAACTTGTATGGTATACAGACAATGAATGGGGAGGTGAAGTGGAAAAAAGTAAAAGTACTTCAGGATATTGTTTTCAAATTGGTTCAGGAATTTTTTTCCTGATCTTCAAAAAATAGCAAGTTGTTGCTCTTTCTACCCCTAAAGTAGAGTATATTGTAGCCACCAGTTGTGCTACCCAAGTAGTGTGGTTGCATCGTATGCTTGGATTTTTGCAGCATGCACAGAAAATTCCTTCAAAGATTTTTTGTGATAACAAGTCAGCAATTGTTTTGTCAAAGAATCTAGTTTTTCATGGGAGGACCAAGTATATTCATGTCAAGTACCATTATATTCAAGACTAGGTTATTGATTGCGAAATTGAGATCTTGTATTGTCGATCTGAGGATCAGATTAATATATTTTTACCAAGCCACTTAAATTAGTTGTATTCATAAAATTGAAGCAGATGATGGGGATGATCAAGATTAAAGAGTTTGGTTCAAGGGAGACTATTGGAGTTTGACTCAACTCTCCAAGTATTTTATTCCTTATTTATTTGGTATTAATTTATAATTAGAGTTTTAATAAATTTAAGAGTTTTGACCCATAAAGTGTTCTAGTTAATTTGGTGTGTTTTATTAAAAGTAGAATAGGATTAGAATTATTTTATACATTAATGTCTTTCTTTATGGTCGTAATATGAAGTGGTAGACTAGTTGGGGTAGTATTATTCAATTGAGTAAAAAAATCGTCTTTGAGCATTAGCCTTTGACACCAAAAAGTTTGTCTTGAACTTTTCGCGACTTAGATCACTTGACGATTATTGATCCGATAGTCCTCATGCAAAATTTTTCTAAAACTCTTATCTCTCATGTAAGTCTATATATATATCTCTCTTTCTCTCTCATATCATTATCTTTTTTTTTTGTTTCTGTGTCATTTTTTTTATTATTTACTCCATAGTTTCATTTGCAATAATTTATTCCATGAAACTAATTCAAAATTTTTATATATTTAATGGAATGTATTTTGTCACTTACTTCTTATTTGTAAATAACACTTGATGTAAATAAAAAATAGCACACACTTTTCACGATTTGACGACATTTTTATCTAAGTTTCATATCTTTGCCTGAAATTAGATCTTAATTCATTCGAGGCCTAAATTCCTCTAGAATTTCCATTAACAATGGTTTTTTATGCAGATTATTTTTGTAATTTTTTTTAATGTTTGCTCTATTTGTTATATTTTATGTGTTTTCATTCTTCTTTTTTGTGAGTGTAGGTGGGGTGTGAGTGTTCGATGATTGTGGTGTGAAATTTGATATTTTTTTATTGTCTTTCAGAATTGTGTGGGCGGATTTTCATCCTTCTAGATGTTGTACCAGACAAGACTTTTAAGTCATTTTGACGGTTTTCTCCCATTATTTTTTAGGATAAAAAACATGGACACCCCTTGAGTTTTGGCAATACTACATGGATACTCTTTGACATTTTACAGAGAACACGGGGACTTCCTGAGGTTTGAAACTCATTACATGAAGACCCCCTCCATCTCCCTTCCGTTAATGTTGTTAATGGAAAGTGATGATTTTATCTCAAAAAATTTTATTATTTTCATAATTGTCCTTCTCCAAATTTAGTATCAAAAAAATTAAAATTAAATTAAAATTTTAATAAAATCAAACAGAATTTGATTTAGTACCCAAACAATTGATTAAATGAATTTGAATATTAATTCGATAACAATAAAAATTCATTTAAAATTAATTCGACAAAGTTGAATATTAACTTTAAAAAAATAAATATTATTTATTATTGATCAAATGAACACAAAATTGACCTTAGATTATATTTTTGACAATATTATCAATTTTTTTGGTACTAAAATTTTTAAATTTTTTCAAACTATCAAATTTTCAATTTTTTTGTCAACTTTTTAATTTACTTTCACGTTTTCTCATGTGAACCAGAGATTTTTGAGTTTATCAAATGGATGTGAGCGATTCTCTTAAAAAAAAGTGAGGGGGGTGAACAATTGTTTTATTTAAGTATGTGCGGTTGAATCTTGACCAAAAAAAACATTTATCAAATAATATAGTGAGAGAATACGCTATGCTATAAAAAAATATGTATTTAAATTTTATGAGTTAAAATATAAATTTTTAAGTTTATATACACAAAAAAACTTTATAATTTAAGGTCAGTTTCATGTTGGTTTAATCAACAACAAATAATATTCAACACAAAATGAACCTTATATTGTAAATTAATATATAATTTTATCAAAAATTGACATTTAATTTTGTCCAATTTATATTCAACATTGTTGAATTAATATCAAATTAATATTAAAATTTAGTTAATCAATTTTTTGGGTACTAAATCAAATATTATTATTTTTTATTAATTTTAAAATTTTTTTGGGTACTAAATTTGGAGAAAGGCAATTGTAAGAATAATAGAAAATTTTGGGATGAAATCATCATTTTTTGTTAGTAATATTGGTGGAAAGGAGACAGAGGGGGTCTCTGTGTTATTTATAAAATGTCAAGGGGTGTCCGTATAATATTGTCAAAACTCAGGGATGTCTATATTTTTTAATTAGATATTAATTTATTATTACTTTATGTTAAAATTTTGAATTATTGTATTTCTAATAAAAAACAATTGTTGGTTAAGAAAGTTTGTTGGTATGTTGGTAGCCTAAAAAGAAATGTGTGAGACTGCGTTTCTATGTATATTAATATGTGGAGGCTTGAACATTTGATAATTAAATTTATAATTATATTGTACCATTTGGGGTTGAATAGTGATAGTGGCGATAAATTCGTGTTTTATAAATTAACAAAATTTGATTGATTTTATTTATTGTTTAAAGATTATGAATTTAATTGTGTTCTATTAGTATTTTTTTTTTTTTGCTTGAGGTACTTAGTACATGGGGAATAGGGTAAATTAGAAATATAGTGGTTGAGTTTATAATTATGTTCTGCTATTAGATTTAGTGGTGACAGATGTGAAAAATTCATGAGTCTTATAAATGAACAAGATTTTATTTATTGCTTAAATATTGTAACTTTCAATGGGTTATGTTACTATTTGGTTTTTTTTTTTTTGGAGGCATTTGTATACATGATGTTGTTTTGAGGAGTTTTTATATATTTTTATGATAGTTCCATCAATTATGAGGGTATGGTCGGCGATATATTTCGAGTCATTTTAGAAGAAAAATTGGTATGAATATTTTTATGTCATTCTTTTTGAATTTGGGTAATTATTTAAGATATATTTTTTATTACTATTTTCAGACATGGACAATGACTAATATATATATATATATATATATATATATATAATAAAACAGGAGTGTGTTTGAATTTTATTCCAGTCATATTTTTTTTCTCAAAATCATTACCAATCACTTACCTCACCCATCATCCCTTTGTCAGACTCAAACGTTAAATCACATCACTCATTTCTATCACATATTTAATCATTTACATATTTTCTCCCTAAAAATATCACACCACTCATTTCTATCATATATTTAATCATTTAATATTTAATTAATTTATAGTTAAAATATTTTGAAAAAATTTAATATAGTGAGATCGAATATTTGGACGCCTGAATTTTATATTTTATCGTGCCTTCAGGCACGGGTTATAACTAATATAAAATAAAACAGCTCATAGTTTAAATTTTATCCCACACATATTTTTCCCCCTCAAAACCATCACATCTCTGTCCTCACAACGGTCATTTGGCCTGTCAAACACTCAAAGGCCCATGCCCTCTGCCACATCCATCTCCCCCTTTTTCTCCCTTCCCTCTTCCACTTCTCTCCCTCTCTTTATTATACCCAGCCACTGCCATCAAGTTCATTTCATAGCTTTATCGAACCAGAACCGGTCACGCTCGAGTTCAAAGAGGTTTTGGTGACAAACCCACCTCAAAATCAACAACAGAAAATCATCACTACAATATTAGAGCCGATCAGTGAAGGTACCACCAACCACCATCAAGCGGCGAAGAAGAAGGCAATAATCTCCGGGGGTTTAGGTTCTAGGGTTTATTGTCTAACGCCGATTCAACACCTCCCTCCTTTTCCTCACACCCACCATCTACTTGTGAAAAATGGATCAATCGATAGCCACTGCAACCGCCAAACCTAGGTATTTCTCTCTCTTCTTTGTTTCTCTCTCTCTCTCTCTCTCTCACACACACACACACAGAGACCCCCTCAATCTCTCTCCCCCTTATGCTAACCACCCATCCCCCCAAAAAAAAGCTCTTCCCCTTCTGGAACCCCCTAGATCTCCCTCTTCTACGCAACCCCTCACCCCCTACGCCGTCTGCAAAACCAACCCACCAACCCCCACCAAAAAAACCCACCCACGCACTCACAGAAACACATGCATGCACAAAACACTCACACACACATAACACACCCAAACACCTCACCCTTGGGTGGACAAGGCTTTGTGTTTATGTTTTTGATTGTGGTGTATTGAATTTAATGATTTTTATATTCCACATGGGTTTTATAGGTGACTCTCTTTCTCTTTGGCTGTTGTACCTCTACTGCTCATTTCTCACTCCACTACTCATTCTGCACGCACAGCATACCAGGTACCTCATAACTCTCTACTTCTCTCTCTCTTTCTTCTCTCTCTCTCTCTCTATCTCTCTGCTTCTCTCTCTGTTGACTACTCAACACACACAGGACATATGCACACCATGCACAGAAGTTGTTCGACAAAATGCCCCTAGCTCTATTCCCCTAACTATACGCCCACACTCATCTCACCCACACATAGAGCACACACAACATACTATACACACATTGCACACATACATGCACATTAAACACAATTATTACAAAAATTCACTCTCATAGACTATGTCTCTTTGTCTCTATCTCTCTCTTAATGTGTGCCCATAATCTATTCAATCAAAAGCCCCAAATTCATACTCATAGATTCTACTTG
>CAUOFW020003778.1:0-34958 GCA_963454935.2 Ilex paraguariensis
CGCAACTTATTTGTCAAATGACCCAAACCCACTAAAATTAAATCTAGATCTACAAATTGTGCCTGCAGCTGTGAGGCCTGGATAGATACTGAATATAATAGGTAATCCCTCCCGCCAAGTCATAAAGTAGCAAATTCAATGGAATAATTGTTGGGTCTGCAATTGACTATCCGCCTCCATGTGCTTATATCGAATCCACACTAAGATGACGACAATTATATGACAAACGTTGTAACCTTGAAGTATTTTACCATTGGCATGGACTTGCAATACCAAAGGTACGTTCGGCTGATATTTACGATTCACAAAATTCAAACAATCATGACAAAATCAGATCAAAGCGTGAATATGAAAATGATCAAATGCAGTGTCGTCTTGACCGTTTCCATTCAATTGAGTATGCAAAAATAGAATATTTTGATCCTGAATATGTTGAAATAGAAATTTTAGAGGATCCCTTACTTATTTCCGATCCTGAACTTTCTGATTTCTCTAATTTGGACAATGATGCATTTGACATTTTTATCTCATCATGTTTATGTGTACTCAATAATTCTTTATGTTATTTTAAACATCAACCACGTTATTGACAACTTTTTTTACCCCCATTAGATTTACTAAAAAGTGTCATGAAATAAATGCTTAATTTGTTTGTTATGAATAACTTATATTTTTACGTCGCTTAATAAACATTATTGTCGACATGATCAAAATAAAAATAAAAAATTATTTTTATTATATGTATACGTTTAAAATTATATAATAAAATTAAAATTAATTATATGTATACGTTTTCAATGTTTTAATTTTGATATAATCAAAATTTATTTATTTTGAATATAATTAAAATAAATGCTCAATTTTTTGGTTATGAATAACTTATATTTTCATATCGCTAAATAAACATTATTCTCTACGTCATCAAAATTAAAATTAAAATTTTATATTTATTATATGTATATGTTTAAAACTATACGATAAAATAAAAATTAATTATATGTATATGTTTTCAATTTTTTAATTTTGATATGATCAAAATTTCTGTATTTTGAAATGATCAAAATTTATTTATTTTCAATATAATTAAATCTTTCAATAAATAAGATTAAACATTCAAACTCATTATAAAAAAAAAATAGGCAGAAAAACAGTTTCTAAAAACGTCAGTTGGACTGACATTTTTAGCTATGTTACATACATGGTATTGTAAGAGGAAAACGTCCCTTGGTCTGACGTTTTAAGCATAAAAACTTCATTCCAACTAAGGTTTTTAAAATGGCATGAGTTTGGAAAATAGTTTGAAACCAACTCCCTTTTGGGTATAAGTTTGTAAAACCCATTGGATTAGGGTAAAACCTCGATTGATGATGTTGTGCATGTTATTATTTTTTTTAGTTATGCATGTTACTACTTTTTTCAATGTTACTATTTTTTGTTGAGCACGTTATTATTTTTTGTTGAACATGTTACTGTTAATATTGAATGTTACTCTTTTTTTTTGAAATATTAATATTCAATATTATTTTTTTTTTGTTGACCATGTTACTATTGTTATTTTTCTATATATTAATATTCAACATTATTATTTTTGATTTTTGAATGATACTAGTTTTTGTTTTTTAATGTTACTATTTTTATTTTTAGTCATATATATATATATATATATATATATATATATATATAAAGCAGGAGTGTGTTTGAATTTTATCCCAATCATATTTTTTCCCTGAAAACCATCACCAATCACTTACCTCACCCATCATCCCTTTGTCAAACTCAAACGTCAAATCGTATCACTCATTTCTATCACATATTTAATCATTTATATATTTTCTCCCTAAAGTATCACATAACTCATTTCTATCATATATTTAATTATTTAATATTTAATTAATTTATAATTAATATATTTTAAAAAAATTTAATATAATGGGATCGATTTTTTGGACGCTCGAATTTATATTTTATCGTGTCTTCAGGCACGGGTTATAACTAGTATATATATATGAGAGAGAGAAAAATAAATAGTCCTATTTATTATATATATGGATTTGAGAGAGAGAGAGAGGGAGAGAAAAAAAAAATTAATGTTAGTCGAACCACTAAAATTTAGGAGTTGTTAGTTCTCAAATTTATTTTAATTAAATATAACTACTAAGAGTATTTTATATAATACAAATTAAAATTCACTTAATATTAAACAAAGTTTCATTGATGGACTTACACCAAATAAGTCCACAAAAGGAGAGCGGCCTCCAAATTTTCCTAATATATTACCGAGGATGAATCTAAGTGGGATTTACTATGTATTAATTGGTCCCTCTCCCCATACATGGTGTGTGATATTATTGAATGAAAATATAAGGGTAAATATCATAATTGCCCCTAAACTTTGTCTCGGATTTTAATTTGATTTAAATTTAGTGTATCAACTATTAATTTCGTCTCAATTAAGTCATTTCATCAATTTTATTGTTAGATCAATCGAAAACTAGTTCAATTTGGACAGAAGGGCTTAATTGTGACAAAATTGGTAGTTGAGTGACCAAAATAAAACAATTGAAAGCCCAAAGATTAAATTATAACCAAAGACAAAATTCAATGACCAACTGTAAATTTTACCCAAAATATAACAAATGATCAAGATCCGAAGTAATTAGCTTATTAGTGGCTTATGTGAAATGGACCATTAAATAAGAATATTTGTTTTTGGCTTTTTTTTTCCTTGAACACGCATAAGGGGATACATGTAAAGTTTAAACATACATTACATAATATTATATTGTTGTCACAAGAGCTCAAAATAATAAACAAGTCCAAGCCCAAATACCACAAATTCTCGATGAATGTGTTAGCCGCCGCCTTTGTCAACTCTAACTCGACAAAATTTGTGTTTAAGTTTTTCGTGTGTCAATATGGTTATATTGAAAATTGCCGCCATAGAAAATTTAACATAAATTCACAGACAAAGCACTACCCAAAAGTGAGTAAAACTATAACCTACAGTGTTGGGGCTTATTTGACTATTCCTGAAACGAATAAAAGACCACGATTGACTATCACAAATAATAAATAAGTCAAGTTAGTATTAAACAAAAATAATTCAGATCTAATAAGATAAACAAGTTTAATTAATATTATATATATAAATAAAAGGTCTGACTTTTGGCATTTTTTATCCGTATTGACTTGCATCATTGTAAAAGCACTAGTTTCCTTGTTTTGCTTTATATGGACTGGGTGGGTTTTTTAATTATGACAAACATTAGTGGTGGATTGTTTTGAGAAATAATGATGTCTTGGCTTTGAGTTTTTAATTCATGAGTTATACAGCAATAATAAATATGTTAAGTTAGCATCAGAACATTCGACACAATTAATTAAATAATTTAAAATAAAAATTGATTATTACTCAACATCAACCGAAAATGACATGACAAAAATTATCACACTTCATATCTAAATATTATGGTTAGCTAACATCCAATGGAAAAAGCTATCTCAACCTCTTCCCACTGTGTTTTACAAAGTCTCCTGACAAGAACGTAGCAACAATCTGTGCAATAGACAAAAATGCACAAGTTCCTTCCTTGCTTCCTTTCATTTCAAACCTTCCTTGCCTCATCATTTCGCAACGAATTTGATTGTTTCGAAATGAGCAGCTGCAGCTAAAATATTTTCTCTGATTTGTAGAAGCCGCCCAAATTGGTAATTTAAACCGGTTCAAAGCCTACAAAATGAAGAGTTATTGTAGTTGGCAATGAATTAGGCTTGTCAAGTTCTTGTCATGTCTAGTGATATTGTGTTAAAATTTATTCTTTCCATTCTTGATCTGTTTATAATCATGTATAGCTGAGTTTATGCCGTGTCAAGTGTAGGTCATGTTTAACGAGTTAATTTCGTATTTAGCTGAGTTTGTTGCAACTTATTTGTTAAATGACCCAAACCCACTAAAATTATATCCAAATCTACAAATTTATATCGATTTCATGTTAGATTCTCATATCCCTGCTGATTTCATGTAAGAGTGACAAATTGTGCCTGCAACTGTGAGGCCTAGATAGATACCAAATATAATAGGTAATCCCTCCCGCCAAGTCATAAAGTAGCAAATTCAATGGAATAATGTTATTTGAACAGAAAAATTTGACTTAATTTGCTAATATAATAATGTAATTTCATAGAAATCATTGGATTAACGTCAAGTTTCAATGTTTGATGAGAGTTACAATCAATACAAAAGTCACAGTGAATTAGGACAACAAATTATATCAGTAAATTATGTTACAATAATATTGCTCAATTCGATCACCATTAGTAAGAGAAAAAAATTGCTCATTACATCATGAAAAGGGCAGTTTGCCTTCCTTCAAAATTCCACTTTGTTAGCAATTGGCAATAAACAAAATGCTATAACGGATAAGCATGTACTTTTACCATTTTCACACGGTTCAGTTAGAACACAGAAGACTAAGACTCCTTCATTGCACAGATGACTGGGTGGCACAAGGCAGACTTTTCCTTCCCCTCCCTCCTTTCTCTATAAAAGCAGCCCTAAGTGGTGCTTTTTTTGCAACTCGATTCTCACTTGTGGTAATAACTAGATATAGTTTGATATCTGCATTAGCTTTCAAATGGCATCCCATTTTCTTTTGTTAGGAATCTTGGCTATTGTTTGTTCTACTGCATTGGCCTCTGACCCGAGTCCTCTTCAAGATTTCTGTGTTGCAGACTTGAAAAACCCAGGTTTGCTGATAATTACGTGTGTTTCCATTAATTCTTCTCGTGTTTAGACTAGAAACAAACTCTACTTTTAATCTTTTATGTTCCTTATTCGTTTATTGTCATTCTTGTAGTGCTAGTGAATGGTTTGGTTTGCAAGAATCCAAAGATTGTACAAGCAAAAGATTTTTCTTTCAGCGGGCTTAACTTGGCTGGCAATACTACAAATGCAGTTGGATCGCAGGTGACACCAGTATTTGTAGCTCAATTGGCAGGGCTTAATACTCTTGGAATCTCCATGGCCCGTATAGATTTTGCACCTGGAGGTATCAACCCCCCACACACACATCCACGGGCTAGTGAAATTCTAACTGTCCTTCATGGCACCCTCAACGTAGGGTTTGTCACCTCTAATCCAGAAAATCGTCTCATCATGAAAGTACTTCAGACGGGGGATGTATTTGTGTTTCCCCAGGGTCTCATCCACTTCCAGCAAAACATTGGACCCACCAATGCTGTTGCAATAGCAGGCCTGGGCAGCCAAAACCCAGGAGTTATTACCATTGCAAATGCCGTGTTTGGATCAAATCCTAAGATCACTAGTGATCTTCTTGCGAAGGCTTTCCAAGTGAATCCATACGTTATCAATTTGATTCAGTCACGGTTCTAAGAAAACCTAGTTGAACAACTAATAAGGAAGAATGATCACAAAAAGTGTAACTATATTAGCTTTTTTATTTCTTTCTTCCAATTGAATAATGTTTGTTCACTATGTAATTTACTTGTCAGGCCATAAAGGTCAACTATTATCAATATAGAACATGTTTACATATGTGTGGTAGGTAACAACTGATTGGGGGTCTATGGGTAATTTTTCCCCTTGTGTGTAAGGTTGTGGATCATCTTAATAATCTAGCAATTTTAGAGAAAATTTCTGCAGTTTGCAAATGCCATTTGCTTGGCTGTCTATGCATGTTCAATCCGTTTTGGTAAAGGCCATTTGTAGGAACAAACATAAAACTATATTTTAGAGCATAACCTTGTCAGGTCAATGTGTATGCCATCAACAGAAAGAGTCCCTTCCTCATCCGTTCGAATACGAATTTATTCACTAAAGGATGAGATTTTCTCTATCAACCCATTTCTATTGCAAACCTAATGCATCTATTTGTCAAATTCAAATTTTAGATCTTCCCATGGGATATTAAAAACATAAACAACACAAAAATGTCTTTTGCCCTAAGAACAAATGCCGCTTCTATCTAAGTCAACCCCTTTTTTCTGTAAGTAACATATCATTGACCCAAAAACCATGTACAAGAGTATAACTCATGGTACGAGATATACAACAATCACAACCGCAAAAAGAGGGGAAAATGGATGGAAATTGTTCTAGATTTTAACATTAAAAGAGGGAAAACATTTTTTGATGAAAGATTGTTTGTTATATTCACCTAAATTATGCAATTAATTGTGTAAACCCCTTTTTCAACAACCCAAACACCTCTTCATGTGAATTGATGTACAGATTTATCAATTGATTAAATTACAATCCAATTCACGAAGACTATGACCCACACCAAAATCTATGTCCACAAAACCTAAATTGATGAATGAGTTAAATAAATCAATAAAAGGAGCAATTCATCAAACATTGTGTGTGCAATTGCATGTTTGTGTGTGTGCGCAAAATTATAGCAATCAACGAGCATATCCATAACACAAGTAATTTGTCAATGTAGAAACCCTTCTCACGAACAACCGTAGAACCAATTCTGGTTCGCATAGAGCCTAATCCACTGTACTCAATCAATATATACGTACTCAAATCTTATCCTTCAACCACTTTCCATGACTAAATGATCTTTCTCGTCGTAAATCTCTTCTATAGATATCACCCTTTGAATTCTTGAGTAGCTTCAATTGCATGCGTTCACCATAAGGAACTGTCTAGGCTCCTTGAGAAATCTTCAAGGCTTTACACCCAAGACTTTCAAGATGCACACACAAAAATGACTTTGTTGATCACTAAGAAAGAACTTCTTCTTCAATGCGTGAAGTTAAATAAGAAGGATCAAGATGGTTTGACCTTTGGATCTTAGGGATCTAGGGTTTATCTATGATCTTTTAAGGTTTATGAGGCAAAACATTAGCACACAAAAAATATACCCTAACTCTAGGAGACTTTTCTAATTTGTAGGCTCAAAATTTGGTTAATCTTGGGGACCAAGTAAATGAGAATTCTTGAATAACCGCTTGAGTAATGGAAGAGCAGTTGTCACTGGAATGAAAAGAAGAATAAAACTAGATCAGTGGAGCAGAGATGGCTCAAGTCGTCGACAGACTGCTCGATTGCCCTGCAAACGACCGTGACACTCTCTCTTTATTAATCTAAACTTGTCCTTCAAGCTCGCAAATATGAATTGTGAACTTCATTGAGAAATTCTTCACATAATTCATTGTACGCATCATGAATATCCTAAATACTCTTCATGCCATCCTCGCTCGAGGTGACCTCGAAACCCAATTAATCCTCACTTAATCTAGCACAAAATTGCTAAATATTTCATCCTCTTGCGTTCTCAAAGTCTCAAACTGAGAGGTGTACCGTTGAAGACGAGACATCTTCTCTAAGGGTGTTCTTTTGTGAAAAAATTGTGAGATGTCTCATGCCTATTTTGAAGTTTCACAATTGGAGATCCTCTGAAATTTATTTTGTGTTATGTTATCGAATATAACATTCAAGGCTTCCGAGTTCCACTCCGCAAAATCGAACTTGATTTTTGATCAAGCCTTTAGGAATTTTGTTCGGTCACTAAATCACCACCTGCAATAGTAGTGACAGTAGGACAACTCCAACCCTCTAACACATATGACCTTACACGTTCATCTATAGACTTTAGAAAAACCCTCATTCGAGCCTTCTAATATGCATAATTAAACCAATTAAATAGTGGTGGTCTTACAACTGAACCTCTTTCTTATTTTGAAGCTGTTAATAACCAACTGATAGTTATAATGAATCTCAATTCACAAAACAACTAGGTCAAATAGGAAAATGTGCAATAAATGCCTACGTGCGTATGTGCAATTCTCATGGCAACCACGCTCTAATACACTACAATTAATTTGTCTTTTAGCGACGAATTTTAGCGACAAACAATAAAATTGGTTGTTAAAAAGTGTTTTTTGGCGACAATTTCAAATGTTTCTCGCGTTAAACTTTTTAATGATATTTTTGGCGACCATTTTTTGTAGTTGTAGCCAATAGTCTTCGCAAAAACTTTCCCTCCAAAAAAAATTTGGCGCCAATGATGGCGCTAAATGCTAATATTATGAGCGACAAAAAAATTTGTTGCCAAAATAATTTTTTTGTGGCAAAATTTATGTCAAATACCGAAAAATAAAATAATAATAATAATAATATTTAGCGACAATACATGTTTGTCGCGGAAAAAAAGTTAAAATTATTTTTGTTTGGCGACAAATTATAATTGGTAACAAAATATCATTACAAGAAAAATATTTTTTCGCAACGATTTTTTGCGATGTGTAAGAAAAATTGTCGCTAAAAAAAGATATTCTACAACAAATATTACGTTTCATTGGCAAAAAGTATTAAACAACATTTTGGCAACAATTATTTATACTTGTCGCTACAAAAATAAGGGTCTTTTGTGACAAATTTTTTACGACGGCTGTATTCACCGTCACAAAAGGCGTGTTTGAGACAATTTTTTGTGGTGGCTGTGTTTGTTGTCACAAAAAACATGTTTGTATCAATATTTTGTTAATAAATTTGTGGCAACTATTTTTCTTGCTATAAATAGTGTCATAACTCATGAGAAATTTTTATAAAACATTAAAACGGTGTTTTAGATTAAAAAAGAGTTTAGTGTTTTAGATATGGCTCAACGGTTTGTTTTGCATAAAACCCTGAAATAGATTCATATTTGGAGTAAGTTGATTTTTTAAATATGTGAATGCATGATATGTTAGTTGCAAAAAATGTACCTTGATTTTTGGCGACAAATATTATGTCATCGCCAAAAAGAAAAAATATGATCATAATATAATTGTTTTCGGCGACGAAGATTTTTTTGTGACAAGTAGATGAATTTTTAAGCGACTAAGTCTTTTGTCACTAATAATCTACTTTAGCGACGATACTTTAATTGGTCGCCAAAAACTTTCAGTGACGAGCCTGTCGCGCGAAACTGGCGACCAAGTTTTTTTGTCGCAAAACATTTTTAGCGGTGAATTATTCACTTTTAGCGACAATTTATTTTGTCACTAAAAAACATTTTTCTTGTAGTGATACCTAATTAGGAGAGATGCGTAGTGGATCTTCTCTCACGATTATACACGTTTATTAGACACAACCTAGAGTAGAAAGGAATAGGTTTATCAAAATTATCACTAGGTCAATCACCAATTTTAGACATAACGTACCAAAATTATCAATTCTTAAGTTAATTATGCAATTAACTGCATGAACCATTTTTTCACCAACCCAGACACCCCGTCATGTGAATTGATACAAAGAATTTTCAATTGATTAAATTTCAATCTAATTCACCACGACTACGATCCCACACCAATCCTAAATTCACACAACCTAAACTTCTGAATAATTGAAATAAATCAATGAAAATGACAATTCATCAAACATTGTGTATGCAGTTGTATGCGTGTGTGTGTGTTTGAAATTATAGCAATCAACAAGAACATCCATAACATAAGCAATTTGTATTAAAAATTGTGAAATTCATCAAACATTTGTATTTTTTTGTCATTAAAAAACTAGAACAAATTCATTGAAGAAAAAGGATGAAATATGAATAACCATTTATGAAATATTAATAAATATTGAGTGATTCGGTTGGTATGTTTGTAAGGACTATAATAAAAGCAAAACATTATGAGGGCTCCCTCTCAACTAAAAGCAGCTTCCTAATCTGTTGGAACTTGCTTGAATGGATGAGAAAGTAGAATCTGGTCTCAAAACTTGATTTGTGTGGAGCCTGAAAGATGAGATTGGAGCCCAAGGGAATGATAGCACCCAAGTAAAAGTCCTACTCCAAGGCGAGAAACACTAAATCATAGATATATATAGGTATTGAGGAATCAAGTGAACAAGTCAAAGCTCAAGAACAATTGTGTTCTTGAACTAATTAGCAAGCTTTCTCTTCTTTACAAAATATAATACCAACTAAAAAAGAAAGATAAAGGAAAAAATACATATTAACTAAGTCTCCTGAGAGCTCTAGACTAATATATGTAATTCAAGATTATATGTATCTGAAAATAAAAATAAATGAACTTGTTGTTTAACATATCTAGTCAGTTGAAAGAGTATTATGGTGTAGTCAAAAAATAGTCTTGAGTGAACTATTTGATATTGTCGTAGATAAAACTTTTCAAAATTGACAATCATTTATTATATGGAACTATTTACATAAACATGCGCCAGCAAACTAAATGGAACACTAGATTAGAATTGAGCATCTTACAGACAACTTATGGGAACAATGAAATGTGATGGAAAGGGTGGTTCATCTATAAGCCTTGAATAACACGTGCATAGATTATTACAAATTAAGGAAGATAATGTGTAAAAATTGGTACACGTAATGCTACTTTGTGGCTTAATCGCAATTTTGGGAACCTTTATCTGTTCATAGCTGGCCTTTTAACAAGAACCCATCTTTAATTAGTTGATCAGAATTTGAGATATAAATTCTGTTAGGTATGAAGAACCGAATTTGATTTAGTCTATACTTAATTTGACTCTATTGAGTCCTTATATTTTTAGTTATGGTGTTCATGAAAAACCTTGTACAATGGCAACGGTAGAAAATTGAATGTAGATGACATGAGAGGATGTATACTCTATGCACATGAACCATGTTGTGTATATCACCAATAAAACATTGTATATTCTCAACCAATTATTATCACTTTTAAAGTTATTAGATTTTTTACTTTTGAAAGAATCAACTTGTAGGTCTAACAAACAACTATTGTGATAATTTTTTATAAGCTGTATGCACTACATAATAATTTCATCTGGGGCCTGTTTGTTTGAGGTATAAGGGTGGTATAAGAAGGCGGTATAAGGAAAATAGTACGTGGGATCTACCTTATATCTTGTTTGTTTTGCATTTTTTACTCGGTATTAATTTCTGGGTCATATTACTGACCCGGTGTGAATAGTAATTCTTATGCCTTGTATATGGTGCTAAACAATACTACCTATTCGGTGGTATAATGTTTTCGGTATAAATTTCATGGAAGAATAATAGAGTAAAAACACTCAAATACCCTCATGTACAATGCCCCATATAAAAGTCAGTTGCAATTTTTGACTTTTTTTAATGTTACAATTATCTTTTTACATTGAGTAGTTGCAATTGTTGACTTTTTAAAGTATGTATTACGTAGATAATGTTTGTGACAAACAAACAAATGAAAGAATGAAATTATTGTTTAAAACCGAGTATAATATATCATTGGATCAGAGTGGAATGAATATAAAATCTTATACCACCTAAATTTTATACCTCAAACAAACAGGCCCCTGGTGCCTTATAAGTACTAAATATTTTCTCAATCCCAAGAGATGGACAATAAAACTCAAAATAGTTGGAATTCAGTTAAAAGATATTGTGTAAATGAAGTGCAATGGTACCTTTTTATATGTCCTAAAAACCAATGTTGGCTTTTGATATGCAAGACAATAAAATAAAATGACCTTCCATTTATTCAGTATAGTTTATTTTAGGAGAAATCTAATTAGAATATATGGATTTTCATAGAGAAAACTCATATATTTTTTTCTGGAGATGGAGCAAGTAATTCCAAAGGAAATTGATCAAACTTTAGGTATTGTTGACTTCTTAGAATCGAGGGACTCTTTAATTTGTAGTGACATTCTTTGATGATTTTCAAACAGATTCATTTTAAAAAAAAAAATCACTTCACCAATAAAAATTTAGAAATATTACTACATGACAGTAGTTTCTATTAGTTTTTTTCCCCTTCTTTGTTATGTTTTTTTTGGCATTAATATAAAAAAAATTATTTTTAATAGTCTAGGGGTGTAACGAAGAACATTTTTCAATTTTCTTTACTTTTGAAGCCAAAACAAATTAGTAATACCAAATGAGACACTTTTTTTTTGCAAATGGTAAAGGAAAAACAATCGAATTGGTTCATCTTAGCTCCTTATATCCTTTAAGCTTTTCTCATTTTTGATTATGAATGGTTGTCGTTTAATAACTACACGTAATAAGAAAGCAACAACTCCTTTTTTAGTTTTCAATTTGGTAAGTGCCAATGCCAAGTATGTTCTACCACGAAACTCACAAAATATAAACCACATTCACTCACCCTTTCATGGTTTCATTAGGTACTACAAATAGAGGGAGCAAACTCACATTAAAACATGCATAAAAATGGGAAAAAATCATCAAAAAGTTTAGATTGCATTGCACTTGCGTGAATAGTGAGAAGCATGTTTAATTGTGTAGTAGCATTGATGCAATGTCTATAAAACTATGACAATTTGTTGAGAAAGTGGCAGAAAATGTCATTTAGATGTTTGTTAAACCATCCTTGTTGATGAATTTCTACAAGAATTCTTGAAAACAAAATTACAAGAATTTCAGTGTCTACAAGAGTTTCTTTGGATTTGCATTGGTTGTGTAGTTAATTTTTAATATGGCCATGCTAAGCCAATTTTGGAACATCCAAAGAAATTGTTGAAAACAAAATTACAAGAAATGGCTTTAGTCCATCAAAAAGGACTTAAACCATTTTAATCTTCTGTCTGCAGCTCTCTCTATGTACAACTGCTAACTTTGTAACATTCCAGCCTGCAGACCACCAAACACTTTCTTTCTCATCCTTGCAGTAGGCATCCTGGACTGATCCTGTTGAAATAACAATCTCCCCTCCAATGGAAGAACCTCTTACTGAAAAATTAGTAAAACATTTAGTTTTGATTGCAAACAAGGCAAGAAAATCAGCTATTGTATTAGCCTCCCTATACACATGCAATTATATGTCCAGAAGACAACACACCTATGTTTCAGATAAATGAACCAAAATTTAAAAAAAAAAAAAATCAATCCCAAACAGAAAAAACCAATACCAGAATCGAAAACATACATAAAAAAAATTGTAAATACTATTGTGCAACATCAATTTCCCACCACAATAACATACAAAAATAGAAGTTTGTTGAAGCCCATAAATTTGTAACTGTTAATGCATCCAATAAAACAAACATATAAAAGCTATTACAATCAAACAAAGGGCATTTCCCACCTTTTTAAAAGCTCTCATATGCAAAACACAAACTAGTACATATGTAATTTGTAAAAAAAGCACTGATTGTTGATGGGGAGATATGGGTTTCTCGAGCTATTGTTGATGATCGGCGTCATTCCACCAATCTATCGTATCAAAATTTGCAAAAGAAGAGACAAAGAAGAGGAAAATAAGTTTGAAAAAATTATTTCATGGGTGACTCTATGTTAGTTGGGGGGGGGGGGTCTAGGTATTAGGGTTTGTTGGGCGATGTACGTATATGAAGTAGAAAATAAAAAAATTTTGGGTATAAACAACCCTAGCACAAACAGATTGTAGAAGTCAACCACTATCGTTGACAGTTTAAGATGTATTTTTTGTGATTTGGGTGAGAAATGAGGATAGCATAGGGTGAGTGATATTACCTGGAGTGGAACTGGAGCCGACAATGGAGACGTCTTCGTCTTCGTCTTCATCTTCATCTTCTTTAGTGAAGTCAAACGTTATTTCAGGTTAAGGCTAAGTTTGAAGGGTAAAGTAGTAAATTATTCACCTTATACCGTTTGTGGGCAAAACCCAAAAAATAATACCACCTCCCAGGTGGTATTATATAAAACCAAGTAGATGGATTTCGATGCACTGTTCAAACCGTGGCGGTATTACAATTCGAAAAATAGTACTAATTGTAAAATGTTAAACAAATAAGGTAGAAGGTGGGCTCTACGTATTATTTTTTTAATCCCACCTCCTTATATCACCAGTATCCTTCATCCAAACATGCCCTTATTTTTTAGCCCTAATTAGAAGTTTGTGTTACATCAGAACAATAACTGCATTGTTACTTTTTGGGGCATGAATAAAATATTTAGAACGGTTTTCATAAGATGATGTGACCATTGATGATAACAATGCGTCAATTGTGATTTTTATAAAAAATTTTGAACGTGGTAAACAAAAAAATAGAAAGAAAACAAGAGGATAATATTTTGAAATTGCAAAAGAATTCAAAATAATAAATAAAAATATGAACTTACTGTAATGACCCCGATTCATATTATAATAATATTATTTGTTTGGGGGCTAGCCCGTACAACTTTATTTTTTTGGGCTTGAAGACATCACCCAAAAAAGACTTTTCTGTAGTTAAGAATATTGGGCTCGTTTGATAAACGTATTAAGAGATGATTAAATATTGATATGTACTATTTTTTTTATTTAATTGGGTCTAAAACTTTGTTTAGTAAGTAAATTTAATACCGTATTAATTTTAAATTTGTAAGCAAATTTGTCTTTTGTGTATCTGTATTGTATTAGACTAGATTACTATATTTAATTCATCCATTTTTAATACGACAACCATACTAGCCCATTGAGCTTATATATAAAGCACTTCATCATGACTACATCTAGCAATTTGGGATTGCACTATGTCATTGTCACCCCATATTCCATGGTTTCCAAATCCACCCCAAGTAAGGGCCACACATTCTTTTGTTGGCCAAAGCCCAAAAACTTACCAAATCATGTGGAGCTAAACAGCACACTTCTGGTTGGTCTTAGCTCTGATACCATTTGTTAAGACCCTCGATCCATATTATAACAATATTATTTACTTTGGGCCTAGCTCGCACGATTTTATGTTTTTGAGCTTTTGACACCACCAAAAGAAATCTTGTTACAGTTAGTTATATTGAGTCTACATATATAAGTATTTCACCTTGACTTTACTATAACATTGTAACACTAAATCCCATGATTCCCGCAGTATCATGAAAAATATAAGCACTAAGATGTGGCATATATGTTTTGGGGTCTGGCTATAGTACGATAATATAACTTTTTGGTATTCTATCAAAAAACCTGTTTCCAAATTTGAGGTTGAACTATTTCTAAGGGTAATGGCTTATAGAAAATGAATAGTGAGTGAATACTATCCACCTTTGTCTATACAATAAGAAAATAAGGAACAAAAGGACTTTCAAAATAACATACTGAGATGTAGGTGTTTTCTGTATAAGGAGATTATTAATAGTATAAGACTGAAGCTTAAACTAAGTCGACGCTATAGGAGAACTTCTCCAAACATCTAGTTAGAGAGAAAATGAGCTCCACCTGAAACAAATTTGGATCCTCCTTGAGACTTTGAAAAGGGTTTTACTCCACTCAACAAATAAATACCAAATTGTTTACATAATGTACTCAATAGACGTCAATTATTAAAATGTCTACTCCTGGACTATACCAATATTATTTTAACCTATACAAAGCCTTTCTAGTTGGATATAGAGTGAAAATAGACTATGATTGTAGGAACAGATAGTTGATGAAAGATAACAATGAAGATGTAGCACTAAAAGATTTTATGCAATATTTGAAAGACTACAAGGACCTTACTAACTCTTCAATAGAGAGTTTTACTCACACATTACATTTGAACACACACATAAACATTCAAACTCATTCTAAATAGACATTGAAAATGAAAATACTTAGTTAGACTCTTATGCACTCACTAGACTCTGAAGACTAGATGCTTACTATAATGCTGATAGCCTCCTTATTTAGAGGTCAAACTTGAACTAATTGCCAAAATTGAGATTGGGATTTCAAGAAAAAAAAAATGTATGGTCCATCAATGGGCCAAGAATCTTATCCCTCCATTACATTTTCAAGGTTTTGGTGTCCAATGTCATTGCATGGGCAATTGCTTATGCCATCTCCATTGTCTCCTTCTACAAACTCCTTGATGCTTTTTTCGGGATCTTCTAAAATTTGGTGGGTTCTTGGTGAGCTTCTGATCTGGCCATTTGCAAGGGCATTGAATAGATATGTATGATGAATTGTATAATAGAATTTGCAATGGACTATAATCCTCTTAGTTTCTTCTAATAAACTAAACTTTAGTTGAGGTTCAAAGAAGTTTCTACATAATTAATTTTTTATTTCTTTGACTTCAAATAACCTTGCTGCTTCCATTAACCCCTTTGTGATTTTATTAGGTTTATTTGGATTCTTTAAAACTTCAATTGAACCCAATCCAGGTTCATGCTCCTCTTGCCAGTTGCCAAGAATATCCAAGGATTAATCTATAACTATTAATAAAAGAAAGTTAAAGAGTAAAAATTTTAATTTTAAAATTTACCCTTATTTGTTCTTATAATATCGAGCGCATACTTCATACACTTTAATTTTGGGTCAGTTCAATTCAAATGCAAGTTTTTTATTTAGATTAATGGACTGTTTTAATCATAATAATGGGCTATTTTAATATTATCAATTATAATTTAAAGGGACAATGTAATTGCTGGTCAACTCAATACCTATATATGGCATCTGGTGGGTGTAAAGTAGATTATTGAACCCGTAGCTCTACTTCTACTTTTTGCCTTTGTTTTTATACACATTTCCACATATGTCTCAATTCCATACCAATTAATAATAATATGACACACAGACACACGCACATTGTCACAACGCCCACACTGCCAAAGGCCCTCTCTCTCTCTCTCGGTCTCTCTCTCACACACACACACACTCTCACACCCATGCCCACATACAAAAAACAAAAACTGTCACAATCAATTTACACAAACACGCGCTGTTTGTTAACAGATGATAGATTTGTCCCTTTGATTTTCAGGTGATAATTTGTCTTTCTATTAGTGAATTTTTGTAACTTTTGTGACATTCTGGTGACTCTTTGTACTTTTATAATTTTTTTAATTAAATTTTAATTTATATATTTCATAAATTGCTCAGTCAATAAATCTCCTAATTGATTTTAATCGATGGTGTGTGACTTTGTGCCAAAATTTCAATTATTACAATAGAATAGTGGTCAAACTTTTTCGAATTTCAGGTTTCCAGTAAGTGTCTAGGTATTATGAATTTCACTTTGCGAATGAATGACAATTATTTTTCTTAGTCATTTTATCTTACTTCGAGTCCTGTAAATTGATTATCTTTGTATGTTCTAATTCCATTGATACGTTTTTAAATTGTGTTTGTTGTAAATTATTGATAAATCTGTCCATTTTATAATAATTCTAAAAAATGGTTTGATTGGGGCACATAAATAACGTGATGCAAAGCTAGAAGGTTATTAGTTCACCATTAATTGTTTCTAAGTGGCAGAATTTTTATTTTGTCTTTTCATGTTGTAACATGAGAAAAACGTACCAATAACCTCCGGCTTTTCACGAGTACATTTATTTTTTAGTCACTTGTGCATCTTACTATTTTTAATTGTCCTTCACTCTATCATGAATATGTTAGTTATTGGGTGCTCATTAAGTTTAATTTTTGTGATAACTACATTACCTTCATGTGGATGTGTGACATAGTTGAGGATAGTAGAAATATGGATAAGAGTTGAATTGATTCAATAGAGAGGCTTTCAAGTGCATACTTTAGAGGAGTTGAGGAATTTTCTCAGGTTTGCATACACAGATCAAGCGGAAGATGCCATGATTTATTGTCCGTGCAAGTTTTGTTAAACAAGAGGTTGTGCGAGAACACCTAATTATAAATGACTTTTTAAGGAAGTATAAGAATTGGACTAAATATGGGAAGCCTACGTTCTGAGGCATGACAACTAGGAAAATTAAATCTTAGAGAATTGAAATATTGAGGATGATATGATTGGAATGATGCAAGAGGCTATTGAAATTGAAAATGTAGATGTCAGTGATGAAAATCTTGAACAACCTACGAATGATCCCCGACGTGGAATGAATGTGTTAGCCACCACCATTGTCAACTTTAACTCAACAAAATTTGTGTGTAAGTTTTTCGTGTGTCAATATGGTTATACAGAAAAATGCCGCCATAGAGAATTTAACCTAAATTCATAGACGATGCACTACCCAAAAGTGAGTAAAACTATAACCTACATTGTTGGCACTTATTTGACTATTCCTAATACGAATAAAAGAACACGACTGACTATCATCAATAATAAATAAGTTAAGTTAGTATTAAACAAAAAAAATTCAGATCTAATCAGATAAACACGTTTAATTGATATTATATATATGGATAAAATGTCTGATTTTTGGCATTTTTTATCCGTATTGACTTGCATCATTGTAAAAGCACTAGTTTCCACTAGTTTCCTTGTTTTGCTTTACGTGGACTGGGTGGGTTTTTAAATTATGACAAACATTATAGGTGGGTTTATTTGAGAAATAACGATGTCTTAGCTTTGAGTTTTTAACTCATGAGTTATAAAACAATAATAAATATGTTAAGTTAGCATTAGAACATCCCACACCATTAATTAAATAATTTAAAATAAAAATTTAATTATTTCTCAACATCAACCGAAAATGACATGACAAAAATTATCACACTTCGTATCTAAATATTATGGTTAGTTAACAACCAATGGAAAAAGCTATCTCAACTTCTTCCCACTATGTTTTACAAAGTCTCCTGACAAGAACGCAGCAACAATCTATGGAATAGACAAATGCACAAGTTCCTTCATTGCTTCCTTTCATTTCAAACCTTCCTTGCCTCATCATTTCCCAACGAATTTTATTGTTTCGAAATGGCCAGCTGCAGCTAAAATATTTTCTCTGATTTGTAGAAGTTGCCCAAATCAGTAATTTAAACCGGTTCAAAGCCTCCAAAATGAACATAACTCATTTCTATCATATATTTAATTATTTAATATTTAATTAATTTATAATTAATATATTTTAAAAAAATTTCTGTATTTTGAAATGATCAAAATTTATTTATTTTCAATATAATTAAATCTTTCAATAAATAAGATTAAACATTCAAACTCATGATAAAAAAAAATAGGCAGAAAAATAGTTTCTAAAAACGTCAGTTGGACTGACATTTTTAGCTATGTTACATACATGGTATTGTAAGAGGAAAACATCACTAGGTTTGACGTTTTAAGCATAAAAACTTCATTCCAACTATGGTTTATAAAATGGCATGAGTTTGGAAAATAGTTTGAGACCAACTCCCTTTTGGGTATAAGTTTGTAAAACCCCTTGGATTAGGGTAAAACCTCGATTGATGATGTTGTGCATGTTATTATTTTTTTTTAGTTATGCATGTTACTACTTTTTTCAATGTTACTATTTTTTGTTGAGCACGTTATTATTTTTTGTTGAGCATGTTACTGTTAATATTGAATATTGTTATTTTTCTATATATTAATATTCAATATTATTATTTTTGATTTTTGAATGATACTATTTTTTGTTTTTTAATGTTACTATTTTTTATTTTTAGTCATATATATATATATATATATATATATATATATATCTATATCTATATAATAAAACAGGAGTGTGTTTGAATTTTATCTCAGTCATATTTTTTTCCTGAAAACCTTCATCAATCACTTACCTCACTCATCATCCCTTTGTCAAACTCAAACGTCAAATTATATCACTCATTTCTATCACATATTTAATCATTTATATATTTTCTTCCTAAAATATCACATAACTCATTTCTATCATATATTTAATTATTTAATATTTAATTAATTTGTAATTAATATATTTTAAAAAAAATTTAATATAATGGGATCGATTTTTTGGATGCTCGAATTTATATTTTATCGCGTCTTCAGGCACGAGTTATAACTAGTATATATATATGAGAGAGAAAAATAAATAGTCCTATTTATTATATATATGGATTTGAGAGAGAGATAGAGAGAGAGAGAAAAAAAAATTTTAATGTTAGTCAGACCCCTAAAATTTAGGAGTTGTTAGTTCTCAAATTTATTTTAATTAAATATAACTACTAAGAGTATTTTATATAATAAAAATTAAAATTCAAATATTAAACAAAGTTTCATTGATGGACTTTCACCAAATAAGTCCACAAAAGGAGAGCGGCTTCCAAATTTTCCTAATATATTACCGAGGATGAATCTAAGTGGGATTTACTATGTATTAATTGGTCCCTCTCCCCATACATGCTGTGTGATATTATTGAATGAAAATATAAGGGTAAATATCATAATTGCCCCTAAACTTTGTCTCGGATTTTAATTTGATTTAAATTTAGTGTATCAACTATTAATTTCGTCTCAATTAAGTCATTTCATCAATTTTATTGTTAGATCAATCGAAAACTAGTTCAATTTGGACAGAAGGGCTTAATTGTGACAAAATTGGTAGTTGAGTGACCAAAATAAAACAATTGAAAGCCCAAAGATTAAATTATAACCAAAGACAAAATTCAATGACCAACTGTAAATTTTACCCAAAATATAACAAATGATCAAGATCCGAAGTAATTAGCTTATTAGTGGCTTATGTGAAATGGACCATTAAATAAGAATATTTGTTTTTGGCTTTTTTTTTCCTTGAACACGCATAAGGGGATACATGTAAAGTTTAAACATACATTACATAATATTATATTGTTGTCACAAGAGCTCAAAATAATAAACAAGTCCAAGCCCAAATACCACAAATTCTCGATGAATGTGTTAGCCGCCGCCTTTGTCAACTCTAACTCGACAAAATTTGTGTTTAAGTTTTTCGTGTGTCAATATGGTTATATTGAAAATTGCCGCCATAGAAAATTTAACATAAATTCACAGACAAAGCACTACCCAAAAGTGAGTAAAACTATAACCTACAGTGTTGGGGCTTATTTGACTATTCCTGAAACGAATAAAAGACCACGATTGACTATCACAAATAATAAATAAGTCAAGTTAGTATTAAACAAAAATAATTCAGATCTAATAAGATAAACAAGTTTAATTAATATTATATATATAAATAAAAGGTCTGACTTTTGGCATTTTTTATCCGTATTGACTTGCATCATTGTAAAAACACTAGTTTCCTTGTTTTGCTTTATATGGACTGGGTGGGTTTTTTAATTATGACAAACATTAGTGGTGGATTGTTTTGAGAAATAATGATGTCTTGGCTTTGAGTTTTTAATTCATGAGTTATACAGCAATAATAAATATGTTAAGTTAGCATCAGAACATTCGACACAATTAATTAAATAATTTAAAATAAAAATTGATTATTACTCAACATCAACCGAAAATGACATGACAAAAATTATCACACTTCATATCTAAATATTATGGTTAGCTAACATCCAATGGAAAAAGCTATCTCAACCTCTTCCCACTGTGTTTTACAAAGTCTCCTGACAAGAACGTAGCAACAATCTGTGCAATAGACAAAAATGCACAAGTTCCTTCCTTGCTTCCTTTCATTTCAAACCTTCCTTGCCTCATCATTTCGCAACGAATTTGATTGTTTCGAAATGAGCAGCTGCAGCTAAAATATTTTCTCTGATTTGTAGAAGCCGCCCAAATTGGTAATTTAAACCGGTTCAAAGCCTACAAAATGAAGAGTTATTGTAGTTGGCAATGAATTAGGCTTGTCAAGTTCTTGTCATGTCTAGTGATATTGTGTTAAAATTTATTCTTTCCATTCTTGATCTGTTTATAATCATGTATAGCTGAGTTTATGTCGTGTCAAGTGTAGGTCATGTTTAACGAGTTAATTTCGTATTTAGCTGAGTTTGTTGCAACTTATTTGTAAAATGACCCAAACCCACTAAAATTATATCCAAATCTACAAATTTATATCGATTTCATGTTAGATTCTCATATCCCTGCTGATTTTCATGTAAGAGTGACAAATTGTGCCTGCAACTGTGAGGCCTAGATAGATACCAAATATAATAGGTAATCCCTCCCGCCAAGTCATAAAGTAGCAAATTCAATGGAATAATGTTATTTGAACAGAAAATTTTGACTTAATTTGCTAATATAATAATGTAATTTCATAGAAATCATTGGATTAACGTCAAGTTTCAATGTTTGATGAGAGTTACAATCAATACAAAAGTCACAGTGAATTAGGACAACAAATTATATCAGTAAATTATGTTACAATAATATTGCTCAATTTGATCACCATTAGTAAGAGAAAAAAATTGCTCACTACATCATGAAAAGGGCAGTTTGCCTTCCTTCAAAATTCCACTTTGTTAGCAATTGGCAATAAACAAAATGCTATAACGGATAAGCATGTACTTTTACCATTTTCACACGGTTCAGTTAGAACACAGAAGACTAAGACTCCTTCATTGCACAGATGACTGGATGGCACAAGGCAGACTTTTCCTTCCCCTCCCTCCTTTCTCTATAAAAGCAGCCCTAAGTGGTGCTTCTTTTGCAACTCGATTCTCACTTGTGGTAATAACTAGATATAGTTTGATATCTGCATTAGCTTTCAAATGGCATCCCATTTTCTTTTGTTAGGAATCTTGGCTATTGTTTGTTCTACTGCATTGGCCTCTGACCCGAGTCCTCTTCAAGATTTCTGTGTTGCAGACTTGAAAAACCCAGGTTTGCTGATAATTACGTGTGTTTCCATTAATTCTTCTCGTGTTTAGACTAGAAACAAACTCTACTTTTAATCTTTTATGTTCCTTATTCGTTTATTGTCATTCTTGTAGTGCTAGTGAATGGTTTGGTTTGCAAGAATCCAAAGATTGTACAAGCAAAAGATTTTTCTTTCAGCGGGCTTAACTTGGCTGGCAATACTACAAATGCAGTTGGATCGCAGGTGACACCAGTATTTGTAGCTCAATTGGCAGGGCTTAATACTCTTGGAATCTCCATGGCCCGTATAGATTTTGCACCTGGAGGTATCAACCCCCCACACACACATCCACGGGCTAGTGAAATTCTAACTGTCCTTCATGGCACCCTCAACGTAGGGTTTGTCACCTCTAATCCAGAAAATCGTCTCATCATGAAAGTACTTCAGACGGGGGATGTATTTGTGTTTCCCCAGGGTCTCATCCACTTCCAGCAAAACATTGGACCCACCAATGCTGTTGCAATAGCAGGCCTGGGCAGCCAAAACCCAGGAGTTATTACCATTGCAAATGCCGTGTTTGGATCAAATCCTAAGATCACTAGTGATCTTCTTGCGAAGGCTTTCCAAGTGAATCCATACGTTATCAATTTGATTCAGTCACGGTTCTAAGAAAACCTAGTTGAACAACTAATAAGGAAGAATGATCACAAAAAGTGTAACTATATTAGCTTTTTTATTTCTTTCTTCCAATTGAATAATGTTTGTTCACTATGTAATTTACTTGTCAGGCCATAAAGGTCAACTATTATCAATATAGAACATGTTTACATATGTGTGGTAGGTAACAACTGATTGGGGGTCTATGGGTAATTTTTCCCCTTGTGTGTAAGGTTGTGGATCATCTTAATAATCTAGCAATTTTAGAGAAAATTTCTGCAGTTTGCAAATGCCATTTGCTTGGCTGTCTATGCATGTTCAATCCGTTTTGGTAAAGGCCATTTGTAGGAACAAACATAAAACTATATTTTAGAGCATAACCTTGTCTGGTCAATGTGTATGCCATCAACAGAAAGAGTCCCTTCCTCATCCGTTCGAATACGAATTTATTCACTAAAGGATGAGATTTTCTCTATCAACCCATTTCTATTGCAAACCTAATGCATCTATTTGTCAAATTCAAATTTTAGATCTTCCCATGGGATATTAAAAACATAAACAACACAAAAATGTCCTTTGCCCTAAGAACAAATGCCGCTTCTATCTAAGTCAACCCCTTTTTTCTGTAAGTAACATATCATTGACCCAAAAACCATGTACAATAGTATAACTCATGGTACGAGATATACAACAATCACAACCGCAAAAAGAGGGGAAAATGGATGGAAATTGTTCTAGATTTTAACATTAAAAGAGGGAAAACAATTTTTGATGAAAGATTGTTTGTTATATTCACCTAAATTATGCAATTAATTGTGTAAACCCCTTTTTCAACAACCCAAACACCTCTTCATGTGAATTGATGTACAGATTTATCAATTGATTAAATTACAATCCAATTCACGAAGACTATGACCCACACCAAAATCTATGTCCACAAAACCTAAATTGATGAATGAGTTAAATAAATCAATAAAAGGAGCAATTCATCAAACATTGTGTGTGCAATTGCATGTTTGTGTGTGTGCGCAAAATTATAGCAATCAACGAGCATATCCATAACACAAGTAATTTGTCAATGTAGAAACCCTTCTCACGAACAACCGTAGAACAAATTCTGGTTCGCATAGAGCCTAATCCACTGTACTCAATCAATGTATACGTACTCAAATCTTATCCTTCAACCACTTTCCATGACTAAATGATCTTTCTCGTCGTAAATCTCTTCTATAGATATCACCCTTTGAATTCTTGAGTAGCTTCAATTGCATGCGTTCACCATAAGGAACTGTCTAGGCTCCTTGAGAAATCTTCAAGGCTTTACACCCAAGACTTTCAAGATGCACACACAAAAATGACTTTGTTGATCACTAAGAAAGAACTTCTTCTTCAATGCGTGAAGTTAAATAAGAAGGATCAAGATGGTTTGACCTTTGGATCTTAGGGATCTAGGGTTTATCTATGATCTTTTAAGGTTTATGAGGCAAAACATTAGCACGCAAAAAATATACCCTAACTCTAGGAGACTTTTCATATTTATAGGCTCAAAATTAGGTTAATCTTGGGGACCAAGTAAATGAGAATTCTTGAATAACCGCTTGAGTAATGGAAGAGCAGTTGTCACTGGAATGAAAAGAAGAATAAAACTAGATCAGTGGAGCAGAGATGGCTCAAGTCGTCGACAGACTGCTCGATTGCCCTGCAAACGGCCGTGACACTCTCTTTATTAATCTAAACTTGTCCTTCAAGGACTTATTTTCTTCTTCAAGCTCGCAAATATGAACTGTGAACTTCATTGAGAAATTCTTCACATAATTCATTGTACGCATCATGAATATCCTAAATACTCTCCATGCCATCCTCGCTCGAGGTGACCTCGAAACCCAATTAATCCTCACTTAATCTAGCACAAAATTGCTAAATATTTCATCCTCTTGCATTCTCAAAGTCTCAAACTGAGAGGTGTACCGTTGAAGACGAGACATCTTCTCTAAGGGTGTTCCTTTGTGGAAAAATTCTAAGATGTCTCATGCCTATTTAGAAGTCTCACAATTGGAGATCCTCTGAAATTTATTTTGTGTTATGTTATCGAATATAACATTCAAGGCTTCCGAGTTCCACTCCGCAAAATCGAACTTGATTTTTGATCAAGCCTTTAGGAATTTTGTTCGGTCACTAAATCACCACCTGCAATAGTAGTGACAGTAGGACAACTCCAACCCTCTAACACATATGACCTTACACGTTCATCTATAGACTTTAGAAAAACCCTCATTCAAGCCTTCTAATATGCATAATTAAACCAATTAAATAGTGGTGGTCTTACAACCGAACCTCTTTCTTATTTTGAAGCTGTTAATAACCAACTGGTAGTTATAATGAATCTCAATTCACAAAACAACTAGGTCAAATAGGAAAATGTGCAATAAATGCCTATGTGCGTATGTGCAATTCTCATGGCAACCACGCTCTGATATACCTAATTAGGAGAGATGCATAGTGGATCTTCTCTCACAATTATACACGTTTATTAGACACAACCTAGAGTAGAAGGGAATAGGTTTATCAAAATTATCACTAGGTCAATCACCAATTTTAAACATAACGTACCAAAATTATCAATTCTTAAGTTAATTATGCAATTAACTGCATGAACCATTTTTTCAACAACCCGGATACCCCGTCATGTGAATTGATACAAAGAATTTTCAATTGATTAAATTTTAATCTAATTCACCAAGACTACGATCCCACACGAATCCTAAATTCACACAACTTAAACTTCTGAATAATTGAAATAAATCAATGAAAATGACAATTCATCAAACATTGTGTATGTAGTTGTATGTGTGTGTGTGTGTTTGAAATTATAGCAATCAACAAGAACATGCATAACATAAGCAATTTGTATTAAAAATTGTGAAATTCATCAAACATTTGTATTTTTTTGTCATTAAAAAACTAAAACAAATTCATTGAAGAAAAAGGATGAAATATGAATAACCATTTATGAAATATTAATAAATATTGAGTGATTCGGTTGGTATGTTTATATGGACTATAATAAAAGCAAAACATTATGAGGGCTCCCTCTCAACTAAAAGCAGCTTCCTAATCTGTTGGAACTTGCTTGAATGGATGAGAAAGTAGAATCTGGTCTCAAAACTTGATTTGTGTGGAGCTTGAAAGATGAGATTGGAGCCCAAGGGAATGATAGCACCCAAGTAAAAGTCCTACTCCAAGGCGAGAAGAGTACACTAAATCATAGATATATATAGGTATTGAGGAATCAAGTGAACAAGTCAAAGCTCAAGAACAATTGTGTTCTTGAACTAATTAGCAAGCTTTCTCTTCTTTACAAAATATAATACCAACGAAAAAAGAAAGATAAGCGTAAAAATACATTTTAACTAAGCCTCCTGGGAGCTCTAGACTAATATATGTAATTCAAGATTATATGTATCTGAAAATAAAAATAAATGAACTTGTTGTTGTTTAACATATCTAGTCAGTTGAAAGAGTATTATGGTGTAGTCAAAAAATAGTCTTGAGTAATGCAAAAGTTTTGTCAATTTTGTCGTAGACAAAACTTTTCAAAATTGACAATCATTTATTATATGGAACTATTCACATAAACATGCGCCACCAAACTAAATGGAACACTTGATTAGAATTGAGCATCTGATAGACAACTTATGGGAACAATGAAAAGTGATGGAAAGGGTGGTTTGTTTATAAGCCTTGAATAACATGTGCATAGATTATTACAAATTAAGGAAGAAAATGTGTAAAAATTGGTACACGTAATGCTACATTGTGGCTTAATCGCAATTTTGGGAACCATTATCTGTTCATAGCTGGCCTTTTAACAAGAACCCATCTTTAATTAGTTGATCAGAATTTGAGATATAAATTCTATTAGGTATGAAGAACCGAATTTGATTTAGTCTATACTTAATTTGACTCTATTGAGTCCTTATATTTGTAGTTATGGTGTTCATGAAAAACCTCGTACAATGACAACGGTAGAAGGTAGAAAATTGAATGTAGATGAAATGCGAGGATGTATACTCTATGCACATGAACCATGTGGTGTATATCACCAATAAAATATAATATATTCTCAACCAATTATTGCCACTTGTAAAGTTATTAGATTTTTTATTTTTGAAATAATCAACTTGTAGGTCTAACAAACAACTATTGTGATAATTTTTTATAAGCTGTATGCACTACATAATGATTTCATCTGAGGCCTGTTTGTTTGAGGTATAAGGGTGGTATAAGAGAGTGGTATAAGGAAAATAGTACGTGGGGTCTACCTTATACCTTGTTTATTTTGCATTTTTTACTCGGCATTAACTTTCGGGTCATAGTATTGACCTGGTGTGAACAGTAACTCTTATACCTTGTATACGGTGCTAAGCAATACCACCTACGCCGTGGTATAATATTATCGGTATAAATTTCATGGAGGTATAATAGAGTAAAAAGACTCAAATGCCCTCATGTACAATGTCTCATATAAAAGCCAGTTGCAATTTTTAATTTTTTTTAAGGTTACAATTATTTTTTTACATTGAGTAGTTGCAGTTGTTGACTTTTTAAAGTAAGTATTATACAGATAATGTTTGTGAAAAAAAAAAAGGGAAGGATGAGATTATAGTTTAAAATCGGGTATAATATACCATTGGATCAGAGTGGAATGAATATAAAATCTTATACCACCTAAATCTTATAACTCAAACAAACAGGCCCCTAATGCCTTATAAGTACTGAATATTTTCTCAAACCCAAGAGATGGACAACATAAACTCAAAATAGTTGGAATTCAGTTAAAAGATATGGTGTAAATGAAGTGCAATGGTACCTTTTTATATGTCGTAAAAAACAACGTTGGCTTTTGATATGCAAGACAACAAAATAAAATGACCTTCCATTTATTCAGTATAGTTTATTTTAGGAGAAATCTAATTAGAATATATGGATTCTCATAGAGCAAACTCATATATTTTTTTATGGAGATGGAGCAAGTAATTCTAAAGGAAATTGATCAAACTTTGAGTTTTGTTGACTTCTTAGAATTGAGGGACACTTTAATTTGTAGTGACATTCTTTGATGATTATCAAATAGATTCCTTTTAAAATAAAAAATTACTTCACCAATAAAAATTTAGAAATATTACAACATGACAGTAGTTTCTATTAGTTTTTTTTCCCTTCTTTGTTACGTTTTTGTTGGCATTAATATAAAAAAAATGATTTTTAATAGTCTAGGGGTGTAATGAAGAACTTTTTTCAATTTTCTTTATTATTGAAGCCAAAAAAATTTAGTAATACCAAATGAGACATTTTTTTTGCAAATGGTAAAGGAAAAACAATCGAATTGGTTCATATTAGCTCCTTATATCCTTTAAGCTTTTCTCATTTTTGATTATGAATGGGTGTCGTTTAATAATTACACGTAATAAGAAGGCAACAACTCCATTTATAGTTTTCAATCTGGTAAGTGCCAATGCCAGGTATGTTCTACCATGAAACTCACAAAATATAAACCACATTCACTCACCCTTTCATGGTTTCATTAGGTACTACAAAGAGAGGGAGCAAACTCACATTAAAACATGCATAAAAATGGGAAAAAATCATCAAAATGTGTAGATATGCATTGCATTTGTGTGAAGAGTGAGAAGCATGTTTAATTGTGCAGTAGCATTGATGCAATGTCCATAAAACTATGACAATTTGCTGAGAAAGTGGCAGAAAATGTCATTTAGATGTTTGATAAAACATACTTGTTATAGAATTTCTACAAAAATTCTTGAAAACAAAATTACAAGAATTTTAGTGTCTACAAGAATTTCTTTGGATTTGCATTGGTTGTGTGGTTAATTTTTAATATGGCTATGCTAAGCCAATTTTGGAACATCCAAAGAAATTCTTGAAAACAAAATTACAAGAAATGGCTTTAGTCCTTCATAAAGGACTTAAACCATTTTAATCTTCTGTCTGCAGCTCTCTCCATGTACAACTGCAAACTATGCAACATTCCAGCCTATTGACCACCAAACACCTCCTTTCTCATGCAGTAGGCATCCTGGACTGATCCTGTTGCAAGAGCAATCTCCCCTCCAATGGCATAATGCCTCTTACTGAAAAATTAGTAAAACATTCAGTTTTAACTGCAAACGTGGCAAGAAAATTAGCTATTGCATTAGCCTCCCTATACACGTGCAATTTTATGTCCAGAAGACAACACACCTATGTTTCAGATAAATGAACCAAAATTAAAAAAAAAAAAATATATATATATATATATATATATATATATATATATATATATATATATATATATATATATATATATATATATATATCAATCCCAAACAGAAAAAACCAACACCAGAATTGAAAACATGCATAAAAAAAATTATAAATACCATTGTGCAACATTAATTTTCCACCACAGTAACATACAAAAATAGAAGTTTGTTGAAGCCTAGAAATTTGTAACTATTAATGCATCCAATAAAACAAACAAATAAAAGTTATTACAATCAAACAAAGGGCATTTTCCCCTTTTGAAAAGCTCTCATATGCAAAACCCGAATTAGTACATATGTAATTTGCAAAAAATGCACTGATTGTTGATGGGGGATATGGGTTTCTGGAGCTATTGCTGATGATCAACGTCATTCTACCAAGCTATTGTACCAAAATTTGCAAAAGAAGAGACAAAGAAAAGGAAAATAAGTTTGAAAAAATTATTTCATGGGTGCATCTATGTTAGTTGGGGGGGGGGGTCTAGGTACTAGAGTTTGTTGGGCAATGTAGGAAAACGAAGTAGAAAGTCAAAAATTTGCGTATATAAACAACCCTAGCACAGACCAATTGTAGAAATCAACCACTGTCGTTGACGATTTAAGATGCGTTTGTGATTTGGGTGAGAAATGAGGAGAGCATAAAGTGAGAGATGTTACCTGCAAGTGGAACTGGAGCCGACAATGGAGACATCTTCGTCTTCGTCTTCTTCAACAAAGTCAGACATTATTTCAGGGTTAAGGCTAAGTTTAGAGGGTAAAATAGCAATTTACTCACCTTATACCGTTTGTGGCCAAAACCCAAAAAATAATACCACCTCCCAGGTGGTATTATCTTAAGCCATGTAGATGGGTTTTGATGCACTGTTCAAACCAAGTCGGTATTACGATCTAAAAAATAATACTAATTGTAAAATGTCAAACAAATAAGGTATAAGATGAGCCCTACGTACTATTTCCCTAATCCCACCTCCTTATACCACTACTATCCTTCAACCAGACATGCCCTTATTTGTGAGGCCTAAACAGAAGTTTTTGTTACATCAGAACAATAATTACCTTGCTACTTTTTGGGCATGAATAAAATATTTAGAACGGTTTTCATAAGAAGATGTGACCATTGATGATAGCAATGCGTCAATTGTGTTTATTATAAAAGTTTTTGACTGTGATTAACAAAAAAATTGAAAGAAAACAAGAGGATAATATTTTGAAATTGAAAAAAAATTCAAAATAATAAATAAAAATATGAAGAATTTACATATATGTAATGACCTCAATCCATATTATAATAATATGTGAAAATTGAGGGGGAGTCCTCCTAGATGGACTTATAATGACTTAAGTCTTGAAAAGAAACTTATTTAGTGGTAAGTTCATGTTTAAACTTATATGTAGGTATTTAAGTTCACTTATTTTTTAAATCTGAAAATTATCCCTAACGGTGTTAATTTTTTCCAGTTACGATAAGTCATATATGTTGGATCATTGAAGCATACATGAAAACTCTTGATTGAGTTATATATGGAAACCATTTATTAAATATTATGATAATTAACGGGAAGTTTTATATGGAAATTATATATTCTTATAGTTATATATGGGAAGCTTAATGTACGAATAAATTGTTAGTCTATTAGATCAAAATCAGATCACAAAATTTTCTTAATAATAGTAATGCATAAAATAGGGAAGCTGAACAATGTCAATAGAGTTCAATAACATGAATGTTAATATATAGTATCATTCATGCTACTATATGATTGAAGTTACAATTAGAATCGTGTTACTAGTATAGTTGTAGTACTATTTTGATACTAATGTTACTATAGTGAATTTTAACATACAATTGTAAATCTTGAGACATATATTATGTAACATATACTTTAATATTCACAGTAACATCAAAGATTTGTGCTCAGTAACATATATAATTTTACAAAATACAAGACAATAGTTTTTTTACAGTAACATCACGTTTTGAATGATTTTAGTGAAAATACGATTCACAAATTGAAAATTTACAAAATGACGAGTAGTAACACACAGTCGACAATTGAATTACAACACTCAACATCAATTATGAACATCAAGATATCAAAATTCTGAACTCCATTTTTCAGTTCACGCACACTAACATGAACTTTTTGTACGGTAATATAACCAAAGAATATTCGATTGTCTTGCGCAACAAAAAAATCAACAAAATTGAAATCTATAATACTTTAATTTGGTACTAATGTATGAGTTCTCTTAAATCTTGGTTACAAGGTTAATGCCTATTTTTGACATAATTAAATCCTTAATTGTTATTACTTTTTTACAATATTACTAATTTTTTATGAGCATGTTACTATTTTTTTTAGTGACCATTTTACTATTTTTATTGAGTATGTTACTATTGTTATTTTTTAAATATTAATATTCAATATTAATATTTCTTCGATGGAGTCCAAAGTAAAGTGGAATAGTAAATTGAAATTGTATTTTATGGAATGTAATGAGTTTGAAATTTGAATATGAACGATTTTTGGTAAATGTTGGTTTCTTGTTTTTCGAATAAGGAAATATTGTGGCTTGGAATATTGTAGTCAGATTTGAAGGCAATTATGAAAAAAATGTATATGACTAGTTATTGTGTCTATAAAAGTCATTTATAACATTCCTAGAAGGAAGGGTTACAATAGTAAAATTGACAAAAAACAGACTTAAAATCAAATAAATTTCCTTGACGGACTTATATCCAAATAAGTTCATATAGGGGGACTGGTATCTAAATGTTTCTAATAATATTATTTGTTTGGGGCCTAGCCCGTACAACTTTATTTTTTTGGGATTCACATCATCCAAAAAAGACTTTTTTGAAATTAAGAATATTGGGCTCGTTTGATAAACATATTATGAGGGGACTAAATATTGAATTGCATTATTTTTATTTAATCGGGTCAATACATTGTTTAATAAACAAATTTAATATCGTATTAATTTCAAATTTGTAAGAAAATTTGTCTTTTGTCTATCTGTATTGTATTAGACTAGATTACTATATCTAATTCATCCATTTCTAATACGACAACCAAACGAGCCCATTAAACTTATATATAAAGCACTTCACCATGACAACATCTGGCGGCGATTTGGGATTGCACTATCACATTGTCACACCATACTCCATGGTTTCCAAATCCACCCCAATTAAGGGCCACACATCCTCTTGTTGGCCTAAGCCCAAACACTTACCAAATCATGTGGAGCTAATCTGCACACTTCTGGTTGGTCTTGGCTCTGATACCATTTGTTAAGACCCTCGATCCATATTATAACCATATTATTTACTTTGGGCCTAGCTTGCACAATTTTTTTTTTTTTTGAGCTTTTGACATCACCAAAAAAATCTTGTTACAGTTAGGGATATTGAGTCTACATATATAAGTATTTCACCTTGACTTTACTCTAACATTGTAACACTAAATCCCATGATTCCCGCAGTATCATGAAAAATATAAGTACTAAGATGTGGCATACATGTTTTCGGGTCTGGCTATAGTACGAGAATATAACTTTTTTGGTATCATATCAAAAACCTGTTTCCAAATTTTAGGTTGAACTATTTCTAAGTGTAATGGCTTATAGAAAATGAATAGTGACTGAATAGTATCCACCTTTGTCTATACAATAAGACAAGAAGGAACAAAAGGACTTTCAAGATAACATACTGAGATGTGGGTGTTGTCTGTATAAGGAGATTATTAATAGTATAAGACTGAAGCTTAAACTAAGTCGACGCTATAGGAGAACTTCTCCAAACATCTAGTTAGAGAGAAAATGGGCTCTACCTTAAGAAATTAACAACAAGACTTAAACCTCTTCACTCAAACATTGAGAAGAGATGATGAGTTCTATTCATATATATACATACATTTGATACATGATCAGTACACTTGAAAGGATAAACTATACACTTGATAAGAACTTTGATAGACTCTATCATGAAGTGATATATCTATGCTTAGTCCTTATCTTTATCACTTGAGACATCTCTAGCATCATTATCCTTATATTCTCCATGCTTTGTGTTGAGATCATGTGCGGTATTTATGTGACTAAGTGCAGCAGGTGTTGCATCATGTTAACAGAGTCCAGCAACAGGGGCTGCATCACGTGAACAGAGTCCATGTCCAGCAGCAGGTGCATCACGTGAACATTGTCCATGGGCTCTAATACTCCCCCTCAAGTTGAGGTGGGATGAGGACATTACACCCAACTTGTTGCGAGGAGAAGAATCCATTTCACGGGACAAAGGTTTTGTGAATATGCCACTGATTTGATCGGCAGATGGAACAAAGTGAGTAGTAATAATACCTTGGGCCACTTTTTCTCAAACAAAATGATAATCCAACTCAATGTGCTTAGTTCGAGCATGAAAAATAGGGTTGATAGAGAGATGAAGAGCCCCCAAATTATCACAAAATAAGGAACAAGGATGAGGTAGGTTGATGTTCAATGCACGAAGAATGTAAGTGGTCCAAGTAATTTCAACAGTTGTTACTGCAAGAGCACGATATTCGGCTTTAGTACTTGAACGTGCAACAATTAGTTGTTTCTTGGCTCCCCAGGACACAAGATTAGACCCAAGAAAAATGGAAAAACCAGTGGTAGAGCGACAGGTAAATGGACAACCAGCCCAATCAGCATCAGAAAAAGCATAGAGATCAAGAACATTTTTCTTGAGCAAGTGGAGACCAAAATGCAGAGTTCCTTGAACATAGCGAAGAATACGCTTAACCAAGGCCATGTGAATGGATGTTGGACTATGCATGTATTGACTGACAAGATTTACAGAATAGATAATGTCCGGTCAAGTTAAGGTTAAATATTGCAGAGCTCCAACAAGACTACGAAAAAGAATTGGGTCAGTGGCAGTGGGACTTGACAAAGCAGTATCAACTTTTGTGGCCAAGGGTGTAGGTATAGGCTTACAAGTAGACACATTTGCACGAGACAAGAGTTCACTGGCACATTTTGCTGAGAAAGAAGAAGTCCATGTGATGTGGGTTTAGCTCAATACCAAGAAAATAGTGCAGTGATCCCAAGTCCTTAATGGCAAAGGTGTCACTGAGTTGACAAGAAAGATTTGGATAAGGTTGGGATTATTTCCAGTAACAATGATATCATCAACGTAAAGTAGACGAACAAGAGTATCATGAGAGCGATGGAGATAAAAGAGGGAAGGATCAAGTTGAGAACAAATAAATCCAAAAGAAATAAGATATGTGCTTAATCGATCGAACCAAGCTCGAGGGGTTTGCTTGAGGCCATATATTGCTCGCGAGAGTTTACACAGGTGAGATGGAAAATTAGGATCAATAAATCCCGGGGGGATCCATGTAAACTAGATCTTTCAAGTGACCATGCAAAAATGCATTTTTGACATCTAGCTGCCGAATTTCCCAATTACGCGATAGAGCTGTGATGAGAACAATATGAATGGTCTGAGGTTGTACAACAGGACTATATGTGTCAGCAAAGTCAATATCAGAAATTTGATGAAACATTTGGCAACCAACCGAGCTTTGAGACGATCAAGGGTTCCATCAGG
>CAUOFW020003779.1:0-34957 GCA_963454935.2 Ilex paraguariensis
AATATATTTTCACCAGATGTTCTAGAAATTTTAATTTCTAGTATAACATCTGTAACACCCAAATCCTTCATGTCAAACTTACTGGACAACATTTTCTTAGTAATTGTAACAATATTATTATTACTACCTAAAATAAGTATATCATCCACATATAGGCAACACAATAACATGTTCATTATTTGTGTCTTTGACATAGACACATTTATCACATTCATTAATTATGCAACTATCTGACATTATTACTTTGTCAAATTTCTCATGTCATTATTTTGGGGCTTGCTTTGAACCATAAAGTGATTTAACAAGTCTACACACCTTCTTCTCTTGTCCCGGGAAAACAAACTCTTCGGATTGATCTATATAAATTTCCTCATTTAAGTCACCATTTAGAAAAAATTTTTCACATCCATTTGATGTATCTCAAGATTATGCAATGTTGCAATTGCTATGACCGGATGAATAAATGTTATTATCGTAACGGGAAAATGTGTATCAAAGTAATCAAGATCTTCCTTTTGTTTGTAACTTCTAGCTACAAGTCTAGTCTTGTACTTATCAATTGATCCATCAATTATCATTTTCCTCTTGAAATTCTATTTACACCCCCAATGGTTTACTCCCTGGAGAAAGATCAACCAGCTTCCAGGTGTGATTTTGCATGATGGATTCAATTTCACTGTTTACAATTTTTTTTTCACATAGGTGCTCAGGAGTGGACATTGCTTCATTGAAGCTTTGAAGCTCATTTTCTAACAAATATGTTAGAAAAATCTGAACCATAAGACTTGGAAGTCTTTGCCCTCTTACTACGTCTAAGTGTCTTTTCACTCTCTTCATTTATAGACTCATGGTCTATATTACTAGTTGTAGTCTCATGAGTTCTTTTAAGAGAACTCTCATCACATGCATTTTTATTAGGAAAGACATTTTTAAAAAATGATGCATTTCTTGACTCAATGATTGTATTGACATATATATCAGGAATATCAAATTTATGCACAAGAAAACGATATGCACTGTTATTTATTGCATAACCAATAAATATAAAATAAATAGTCTTACGTCCTATTTTAATCTTTAGGAATAGGAACAATCATTTTAGCCAAACAGCACCACTTTTTTAAATATTTATAGGAAGGATTCCGACATTTTCATAATTCATAAGGGGTTTTGTCTAACTTCTTGTGGAGTAGTGTATTTAAAATATAATTTGCTGAAAGTAAAGCTTCCCCCCACAAGTTCTGAAAGTAATCCCGAACTAATCAACATGACATTCATCATTTCTTTTAATGTTCTATTTTTACATTCAGCAACTCCATTTTGCTAAGGTGTATAAAGCGTAGAAGTTTTGTGAATAATACCATATTCTTGACAGAACCAATCAAAATGTGCGTCATATGCACCACCTCGATCACTTCTTATTGCCTTAATCTTTTTGTCAAATTGATTCTCAACCTCATTCTTATAGTGCATAAATTTTTCTAATGCTTCATTTTTACTCCTTAGCAAATATAGATAGCAATATCTTGTGCAATCATTAATAAATATAATAATGTATTTCTTTCCACCTCTAGTTTAAACATATTTCAAATCGCATGTATTACTATGAATTAATTCTAGAGGCTCAGTACTTCTTTCAATATTATAAAATGATGCTCTAGTTAATTTTGATTCAACACATACCTCACATTTATGATTTGCATCAATATTAAATTTAAGCAACAATTATAAATTCATTAATTTACGTAAAGTATCAAAATTAACATGTTCTAATTTACCATGCCATATATTAGAAGACTTAAGCATTTAAGTAGCAGATGTGTTCTTTTTATTAGAATTAGGTACAATTGTCATTACATTCATCTTAAAGAACTCATCGCTCATAAATCTCTTGCCTACATAAATTCCACTCTTATTGAGTAAAAATTTGTCGGACTCAAAAACCAACTTAAAACCCTTCTTACTCAACAACGATCTATACACAAGATCCTTTCAAATTTCTTGAACATGTAACACATTATTGAGAGTAAGTTCTTTTCCGGAAGTCATCTTCAATATAACCTTTCATTTGCCTTCAACTTTGGAAGAAGAGAAATTTTCCATGTAGAGTTGTTCTCCATCATTAATTGTTTTATATAAAGAGAACATCTTCTTATCTGAACATATGTGTCTAGTGGTCCCGGTGTCCACCCATCATTCCTTGGTATTTCCCTCCAAGTTTACTTCGGATACTACAGTAGAAAAACTAATGTTAGAAATATTTTTAGAAAATTTTTCTACCTCGGTTATATTGGTTTTGGGCAGTCTTCCTCTTGTGGTTCATTTGTGCTTTATGGCTTCAATAATCCTTTGCACGATACCCTGGTTTCTTGCACACAAAGCAGTTACCTTTGAATATTTTGGAATCACCACCCTTGGCTCCTTGTTGGCCAACATACTTTCTTTTCTTGTTGGTTTTATGTCCCTTTCAATCACATGTGTCTTTGACTTCATGGAATGATTGTCAACTTTCTTTTCGGAGACTTTATTATCCTCCTTAATCCTCAATCTCACGATCAAGTCTTCAAGTTTTATTTCTTTGCGTTTGTGCTTCAAATAATTTTTGAATCTTTTCAATTTGGAGGTAATTTCTCATTAATCGCAGCCATTTGAAAAGATTCACTAAGCACCATCCCTTCGACATGAATCTCATGTAGGATCACTTGAAGATCTTGAACTTGACTTATGAGTCTTGAAATCCACCATTTTGTAGTCAATGAATCTGCCCACAACAAATTTTTTCATTCTGGCATCCTCCGTCTTGTATTTTTTATCCAAGAATTTTCACAGCTCTTTAGCCGTCTTGATTAGACAATACACATTATATAATGTGTTATCCAATCTATTAAGAATATAATTTTTGCATAAAAAATTAGAGTGTTTTCATGCATCCATCGCAGCAACAACTTGACGGTCGGTCTCATTCTCACTACAAATAAGAGCATTTTTACGAAGAAATTTTGCAAGATTCAACATAGTTAGATAAAATAGTATTTTCTGTTGTTATCTCTTAAAATCATTCCCGTTGAACTTTTCGAGTTTTTTTCCCATGAAACACATGAGTAGGAACAGAAATAGGTATCACAGACACAACATGATTTATAGCAGCAAAAATAGCATTATCATTTACAGCCATTTCTGATAAACAAAGATTACAAACTATTCAAAATTAGGAAAACAGTAACAATTTTTAAAATAAGTTATTAAAATAGAGACAGTGTCATTGTTTTGAAGTTACTGTTTTATCGTTTCTGTATGGTATCACTATTTGGTATAATTGTTTAAATCATACACTCAATAAAGTCACTGTTTGAAATAACTGTTCAAAACATTCACAGAAACAAAGTCACTGTTTTGTGTAACTATAATAGTTTGGTGTAACTGTGTGAATTTAAACAAAAAAAAAGAATATGCAATTTTTCACAAATTTTCAAGTCTTTTCAAAATATCATAGATTGTAAAGAAAACAGGATTTAACAATTTGTAATATTTTAGAACGGTCTAAAAATTAAAACATATATCAGAAACACAACAACCAATTATACAAATTCGAGAAAATCTGTCATAAGATTGTTGTTTGTGGTGTTCAAAAATTGTAAAATTACTTATTAAAATTTTTGAATTTGAAACATGTAACAATCAAGTATAAAACAATTACACAAGAAAAAACAAAATAGTTACAACAGGCTTACGAAATAGAGACACAAAAGAGTTACAGTAGCGTAACGAAACAGTTACATATAACTGATTGTCAAACCAAAATAAATACTAACCCAGTTGCAGAACATGAATTGATATTGAAGTTGATGTAGATTAAGGCTAGTATTTGACACTATGTTCTTAAGACAGATTTCGCCCCCACACACGGTGCTTATGGAAAATCGAGCGTCTGCCTCCTAGGATACAATGATATTTACACTAATAGAAGTAGCACTCCAATCTGCTCGTCCAGCGAACCAAAATCGTGTTGTGTACTCTCTAAATGCACTACCTTAATGCCGAAAATGATATGTTCTAATGTCTATCTTATTGTTGAAAACGAACTGAATGAATGAATGAAATTAATGAAAATGAGCCTGGGTATTTATAGACACATTGGTGACTTTTCGGATAGTCACCTTACTAAAGGACATAACCCATAATGACAATACACAACAGTCAGTAGACACATTGAGTAACTGTTCTTCATGAACAGTCACAACTCAGAATTTCAGACTTGTGGGAAGCAGAAATCCGAACCAGTGCGATCCAATAAGTACCGAAAATTTATTTCGGTTCAAAAATTCTCGCTCATTAATTAAATGAATTTTATCCAAAAAGATAGGGTTTGATCACACCTGCACACGCACCCGAGCCTGGCCGGGTCATGGTCGTGGTCGTGGCGAGGAAGGCGGTTGAACCGAAAGCATGTAGGTGCTCGCTCCGCTCATAAAATTGTGGTACCCCTTGGGACCCAATCCCATGGAGCAAACTTGACCTATATATGCCCGTGTAGAATTTATTAATTAACCAATGTGGGACAACATTTATTTCACAATTTAAGAGGGTCACTTTGGAGCCTATTTTTTCATTCATTTCTTACTTGATTTAAGCAAGTGAATATACCACGTTATTCTCCTCACTAAGTAGAATATGAACCCACGAAAATTTATTCAAAATAACAAACGGGCCCCACTTGAATATAGGCTCAAAATTGACCAAAAAATTCAGTTTTTACATTTAAAAACTATTTTGGGCCAACAATAACAAGTAAAGTGCTAATCTAATACAAATCAAATCCAATGGTCTGTTTGGTTAGCAAGAAAAGATTAACTAAAGCATTATTAGATGGTCAAGAAATTGCAGTGAAGAGGCTCTCAAGGAGTGGACATGGATTGATTGAGTTAAAAAATAAAATAATACTAATTGCCAAACTTCAGCATCGGAATCTTGTAAAGCTTCTTGGTTGTTGCAATCAAAGAGAAGAGAAGATGTTAATTTATGAATACTTGTCCAACAAAAGCTTGGATACCTATATTTTCAGTTTGAATCTCAAAAAACTAACAATTTCAATTGGATTGGTGCATTTCTTGTTTTCATAGATTTAATGCCTCTAATTGTTTGTTGTTATGAGAATTGAAGTCCGAGAAATGACTAATTTGGTAAATGAAAATTTTACCAGATAGAAGAGAGGTAATTTGTTAAATTCGTCAAAACGTTTTCACATCATCTGCGGAATTGATCGGGGGCTTCTATACCTTCATTAAAATTCAAGACAAAGAATTGTTCACAGAGATCTCAAAGTCAATAATGTGTTATTTGATAATGAACTGAACCCAAAAATATTAGAGTTTGGGATGACTAGAATTTTTGGAGATCAAAGTGAAGGAAATACTAATAGAGTGGTTGGGACATAGTATGTCTAATTGCCTATGAACCTTTTTTTTTTTTTTGGGGTTCTCTAGAATATTATGGTTTCTTTAACATGTCTGACTTTTGATGCTACCAGGGCTGGCCCTAGGCCTAGGCCACTTAGTTGGCCGTCTAGGGGCCCTAATTTTTGCAAAATTTTGGGGGCCTCCCACCACCAGGTAGGAGTTTTAGTTCTGAGTAACTATATTTTGGATGGGCTGATTTGAGAGAGTCCAAATTTTACTTACCTAAAAAATTGCTCCACTTGCTAGTTATTGTAGACTGCTAAACTTCTTGCCAACTATAAAAGATTGATAGACTTCTGCAACAAGGAAGATAGATATAACTAGTAACGCCTATCTCTTAACATGTCTCTGTCTCTTAATGTCTATCTCTTAACATCTCTCTCGTCTTTAATTGAGAATGCAGTAACACTATTGACTGAAGAATCTTTCAGAATTGAGTATTTTTTTATTTATAGTTGATCTAGCTATATTTCTTCGATCAATAATAGATTTGAACAATTCAAAATTTATGAAAATATTTTTGGTTTTTTATTTTGTTATAAAAAATTAAAATCCTTAGATGATGATAGTTTGAAAATTTATTGTCTTAACCTTGAAAATTTTTTGAAGCATGATTTATTTTTTGATATTGATAGTTTAGATTTATTTCAAGAATTGACTGTATTAAGAAAAGTCCTATAATATGAAATTAGCACTCCAACAGAAACCCTAAATTATATAAAACGATTAGATTCTTTTCCAAATGCATATATAGCTTTTAGAATAATGTTAACTATACCAGTAACAGTTGTTTCGGCAAAAAAAAAATTTTAAAATTTAAATTAATAAAATATTATCTCCGATCAATTATGTCACAAGAAATATTAAATAAATTAGCTATATTATCCATTGAAAAGTATATATTAACAAAACTTGAATATAAAAATTTAATCAATATTTTTGCATCTCAAAAAGCTAGATAAATAGTTTTTAAATGAACATATTTTAATAATTATTGCTTATTAATAGGGCCTCATTTTATATTATCGCCTAGGGCTTCCAGATTTGTTGGACCGCCCTTGGATCCTGCCATGCGGTGGTTATATAATATCAGAATATGCTATTTATGAGTTGTTCTCAGTAAAATTTGACGTCTTCAGTTTTGGTGTTCTATTGTTGGAGATAGTAAGTGGGAAGAAGAACATAGAGTATCTTTCAAACTATCACCACAATCTTATCAAAGTTGTAAGTAATTGAGATTTTGGTGTTTTAATGTGTTGATAATGTACAACATTGAACCAAAAAATGAGCTTAATTTGTTTTAGGCATGGAGATTGCGGACAGAAGAGAGAGCACTTAAACTGATCGATACATTGGTCGAGGACTCGTGCATTTTACCTGAAATATTTAGATGCATCCATGTGAGTCTCTTGTGTGTGCAACAGCTTGCAGAGGATCGACCGAACATATTATCGGTGGTTCTAACGTTGAGCGGCGAGAGCGTATTGCCTCAGCCGAAACAACCAGGTTTCTTAATAGAAGTACAAAACAAAGCTCATCCCTCAGCAAGCAACAATTAATCATGTTCAGCCAATGAAATGACTGTTACGTTGTTGGAGGATCGTTAGCAGATTTCCATGTTGTTGCCACTGAATGGACTGCTCAACCCTGTTAAATGAGTATAGTTTGCTATTTCAAAGTCTTTGAAAGTTTGTCATCTGTACAAATTAGTGTTCCCATATCATGCAAAGGAGGAAGGCAATCAGGCATCTTGAAATATCTGTGTATTTCTGCAACCAACCCGACATATCTATTAACATCTCTTGTAATTCCATGTAAATGACGGCTCTCCACTCAACATACGCCTTCATGTATACGTTAGATGGATGGGCTTGGACCGAGTTCGATACGTTCGGCTGAGTCATAGCCAATATGTGGCACTTTCTGTCCAATACCATTTTAAGTTTTATACATACCACAGACTTCTTTGACTTGTGGTAAACTCCGATGCATCTCGATCAATTCAGTTGACTGAGTCATTGTCATAGACTCAGAGTGTATCAGCTCATAAAGTTATTCTAATGAGCTGAAATTCTCGCGATATTTAAACTTTTTTTTTATCTTTCATTTTATATGTATCATCTGATATTATTCTATAATGTTGTAATTGATGCATCTTAGTTCCCTTGGGATCAATTACAGACATTATTATCGCATTGAACTAGAGAGAAGAGACAACATTTTTGTCAATATATTTGCTTTTGGGAGCTTAGCGAGGCAATGGGGGGTGGCAGTGTTTTGGAATCGTGAAGCAAAAGCCAACTTATTATCTTCATGCCTTCTGAGCATCTCTTCTAGGAAAGATGAAGCTAGAGAAACAAATCAGTTCCTTTTTTGGGTTGTTTTCTAATCATTTTTTAGAATGAATATGCTGTAATTTTTCTCCAAATTTTCTATAGGGTTAATAATATTTTTAGTCACTAAAATATACATTTTTTGTTAGTTCAATTTCATTATATCGACTTTATCAATTTGGTCCCTAAATCATTCAATTCATGTCATTTTGATTCCTATACAGACGGACTGTTAAGTTTTTAACGAAATTATCACATTTTGAGTACGTGATACCGTCTAAAAAAATGACACATGATGACTTCCGTCAAAAAACTTGATGGATTGTCTGATTATGACCAAAGTGACACAGATTGAATAATTTAAAGATCAATGAAAATTAAACTGACAAAAAATACATATTTTAGAGACAAAATATTATCCACCCTTTCCCTAAATTTGTCAATATTTCTCAGCCTTTTGTCTTGCATTTGTAATCAATTCTTTGAAAGATAGAAACTTTGCTTTTTTCTGTTCTTTTTTTGGTTCAATAGTCAAGAGTGTTCGAATCAGCTTATGTACACCTCGAATAACCCCTTTTCTAGTCTGGTTAAAGGCAGTCCAGATATTCATGAAGGATAAGTCTTTGATGACCAGGTCCCAAGGAGTTGCCATAATTTGAATTCAAGACATCTAAATTTAAAGTTTGTGTTAATTTAGAATTAGTTTATTAGTCTCTATTAAAAAAAATATTAGTCTCTATTACCACTTAAACTACTTTAGGTGGTTAGATAGAAACCGTGTTTCGAGAGTCGAGGAAAAGAATTTCTAGGTAGGAGCCAATCACCATTCAAAGTCAAATTGCTTCGTCATAGTTATAGTGAGAATTCCAACTTTTTTGTTTGTCATATTATTTGAACTGGAATTCCAACTCTAACATACAAACAAAGCGATGATGGGCCTAAGAATAGAGAAATGTGAGAGGAATTGCGCAGTGGAAACAAAAAGCATGCAAGTTGTTACTTGATTCCAAATGTGATGGTGATTTCATGAGAGAGAGAGAGAGAGAGAGAGAGAGAGAGAGTTGTACAGCTAATCTGAAGTAAAAACGTAGTAGTATCATGTCAATTCTTCTTACAAACAGTCTCATTTATAATCTTGTGTATTTATACCAAGTTTGCCTCGATCCTTTTATTTGCAGGGTCTAATTAGAAGATCTATTTATCAACTAATTCTATGTAAACTTCTTATTAGATTTGTAAATCATATTTCACATTGCCTAGCCTAGTTAAAATTTTTTGAAGGGTTTCAATTTTAACCAACTTAGTCGCTCAAAATACATACCAAGTTTATTGGAATTTAGTCTTAGTAATGAAGGAATCCGTTAAACATGTTGAATATAAGTCAACACAAATTCGAAACAATACGAATTTAATTATATAAGATTATAAATAGATCCGATATAAGTAAAATATATTTTAATACACATAATACAAATACGATACCAATATGCAAAACACGATTCATTGCCAGTCTTAGTTCCATCCAGCTAAGATTTTTTCAAGTCTTCCCACGACTCTATCTTTTGTCTTCCTTGCAATGATCCATTTCAAAAATTCATTGGCCAACCACTAAAGAGTGGGTGTTGAAGTCTTCGTAGCAAATTTTTGGCTGTTCTTAATTAGGAAACATTCCATAACCCAAGTCTTCGGTCTACATGCACGAGGCCGACCCTGAGAATATGCTACTATAGGAATTCCCAAATAAATAAGAATAATTGGGATATCTCAAATAAAATTTTAAGACCAGTTAAAATTTTTTAGAGTCACCAATTTTAATTAGTCTAGTAATTTTAGATACAAGTTACGAATAAAAAAAAATTGACACGATATTAACAAGTTTGAATCTAATTTTAGTACATTTAAATGATAAATGGATAAAATTATTCAGCCTTTTCTTCTTATTGGAAAACGCGTTGATCAACACCAAAACAACAAATTCTAGACTGTAGTCTGGAAAAAAAAAGGGTAAGAAAACTAAAAAGAACTCTTGAAGTAAGTCTCGGTGTCACTTCACCCTGGATCACTTAAATTTACAGTTTTTTCAAAAATTGTAATAAAAAATTTTGAAATGGGGTCCTAATTTTTCAAGTTAAGTTACTTTAAATTTTTTTCTAAGTTAAGTTAATTTTTCTTGTTTTTAATTTCCTTTTATGTTTGATTCATACCATTAGCATATATTTATGAGGAAAAACCACTTGCAAAACAAGCACTATACAAATTAATACATTGAGATCAAAGAGAAGAAATAAACTTTGGTAATGGTAAAACACCCAAAACTAATAGTAGTTATAACAAAGTACTAATCTCTTTCTATAGCCTTTCTCAACATTTAATGTTATCACAGTAACACAATTAGTAGACCTTTGAAATGGATCATTGCAAGGAAGAAAAAAGAAAAAACCTATATGATATCATTAGTATTCAACACCCACTCTTTAGTGGTTGGCCAATGAATTTTTGAAATGGATCATTGCAAGGAAGAAAAAACGAAAGACACGTCGGAAGACTTGAGAAATAATTATGCACATTTTACACAATGAAGCACAACATCCATTACAATATGAAAACAAGATAAAGAAAAACATGAGTTACCACTGACAGGGGGTGGGGGGTGTCATGGGCGTATTGAGGATCAGCAAGCATAGAAATATGCTTATGACAGTGAAAGGAACAGTACTCTCGGTGTCCCCAAAGAGATTTCCAGATTGCAATCATCTAGAAAAAACATTATGTGTGTAATTTTAATGATTAAGATTTATCCACTGCAGTTTAAGATTTACTCCTAGAATCTATAGCATCTAAGATTCTAACTCTTCAACTGCCTCATAAATTACTAATTGAAGCCAGGATTTTACAGTTCCAAATATATGCATGATTACAATTATAAGTATTATAATTATAGTACAAATTTGCAAAAGTGAGTCGATGACTCTACAGATGCCCTGAGAAAGAGGAGTTGAAAAGGCAAAACTTTCACTATTACAAAAAGTCTCTTTTAATGCAGCTATTATAATTGCAATTACAATTCAAAATCCTTAAATTGTTGTAGCTATTAACTAAATGATAAAATATATATTGTAGTAATATAGATATAGATTGTGGCATTAAATATGCAGGATAAGCATGTCATAATTGTAATATTGGAGGGTAATCGTGGAAAAAAATGTTTTTCATATATGATGACATTTTAAAGTAGTATAGAAAGTAGTTAGATTATTTGTCTTAAACTTTTCACAGCTCAGATCGTTTTGATCTGATGGTCCTAATTGATCTTTCATTCTTTGTTTAACTCTAAGACTCTCAACTCTCATATAATTCTCTCGCAACCCTTCTGTGAGGGCCACCATGATGACGACTTTGTCATCTAGTTCTTCAATTTGAAGGACTTTCTCGTTAAAACGAGTAAGACAACTCTCTCTTTCTCTCTCATACTATTATCTTCTTTTTTTTTTGTTTCTTCGGTATTATTTTTGTTATTATCTACTCCATAAAAAAGATGAAACTATATCTTATATCTTATAAAATTATTTATTCTATGAAACTAATTCGAAGTTTTTATATATATAACAACATATATTTTGCCACTTGCTTCTTAATTTATAAATAACACTCAGTATAAATAAATAAAATAGCACATTGATTATAAACACTAAATAATATTCAACACAAAATGAACCTTGTATTGTAAATCAATATATAATTTTATATAAAATTGACATTTAATTTTTTTCAATTTATATTAAACTTTATCGAATTAATATCAAATTACTTTTCATTGTTATCAAACTAATATTAAAATTCATTTAATCAATTTTTTGGGTACAAAATTAAATTTTATTTGATTTTATTAAATTTTTAATTTTTTTGGTACTAAATTTAGAGAAAGGCAATTGTAAAAATAATAAAAAATTTTGGGATGAAATTATCAATTTTCATTAGCAACATTGACAAAAGAGAGACAAAGGAGTCTCTAGGCAATGAATTCAAACGTCAGTGAGTCTCAGTGTTATTTATAAAATGTTAGGGGCTATTCATGTAATATTGTCAAAACTCAAGGAATGTCCATGATTTTTATCCTATTTTTTAATTAAATATTAATTTATTATTATTATATCTTAAAAACTTGAGTAGTTAATGGTTAGGAGGATTTTTTGGTAACCAAAAAGAAAATGTGTGTAGATGTTTTTCTATGTATATTTACATGTGGGGAATTGGATATTTAGTGATCCAATTTGCAATGATATTGTGTCATTTAAGGTTGAATAGTGATAATAGTGATAAATTCATAAATTTTATAAATGAATAAGATTTGGTTGATTTTATTTATCGTTTAAAGATTGTGAGTAAGATTTGGTTGATTTTATTTATCGTTTAAAAATTGTGAGTAAGATTTGGTTGATTTTATTTATCGTTTAAAGATTGTGAATTTAATTGTATTCTATTAATTTTTTTTTTGTTTGAGGTATTTATTACATGGGATAGAGTGAATTAAAAATATAGTAGATGAGTTTATAATTATGTTGTGTTATTGGATTGAGTGGTAATAGAAGTGATAAATTCGTGAGTCTTATAAATGAGCAAGATTTTATTTATTACTTAAAAATTATAACTTTCAATGGAATTATATTAGTATTTTTTTTCTTAGAGGCATTTGTATATATGGTGTTGGTATTGTTTTTGAGAATTTTTATATATTTTTATGACAGTGTCATTAATACGAAGGATATGACCGACAATATATTTTGAGTCATTTAAAAAAAAGAATTTGTATGAATATTTTTAAGTCATTTTTTTTACATTTGGGTAATTATTTAAAATTTCATTTGTTTGTTTTATAGTGTCTTTAGACACGGGTAATAACTAGTATATATATATATATACTAATAAAATTTTTAAAAAATAAAAAATTTTAAAATTTTATTTTACCCTTATAAAATATTATAAAAATACTCTATCATTTCATAATTAAATATTTAAATTACCAACATATCCTTATTTCTTTAAATCTCTAAATTATCTATAACATTTTTTTTAATTGTTTAATCAATTTTTATAAAACTACGTGCAAAACAAACACTATACAAATGAATACATCAAGATCAAAGGGAGGAAATATACTTTTGTAATCGTAAAACAAACAAAACTTATTGTTGTAACAAAAAACTAATCTTTTTGTATAACAGTGACACAATTAGTAGACCTTTGTCCAAAAATAAAAAAAAAAAAATTGATAATGTTATACGTATTTAAGAAACAGTACTTATATTTTTTGATAATATGACTTTATATCCTAAATTTATTTTTAATGACTGATGATTAATTGTATAATTTTATGGATGAACAATGCTAGAGGAACCTTATTTTGGGAATCTTATTTAGGACTTAATGATTGATTTCAATGCAACCATTAGATTAGTTGTGAGTTATAATGTTAGATGGAGCTTACAACTAATTCAATGATTGTATATCATTAGATCCTTAAATAAATTTTTCAAATAAGTTCGGCATATCATTTCCCTTTTACACTGAGCAGATAAGTGGGATTCCGGCTACGGGCTTGAGCCTGAAAAGTCCAAGTTCAGGTTGTGTGATTCCCGTGGTGGAAGACTTGTGTGAAGTGTAGACATGGTCCAATTTTCTAGTTCATGTCTGCAAATTACTACATAATCTAGCCTCTTCTTCACTTGTTTTGTGTATTGTGGATTATCTCTGGTGTAGAAGATACCCCCACTCCAACCTTTTCTCTTAGTGACGGCAAGACCTTAGTTTCAAAACATGGAAAATTTGAACTGGGTTTTTTCAGTCCAGGCAGTTCCAAGAGCAGGTACTTGGGAATTTGGTACAAGAATATCCCAGTTAGAACGGTTGTTTGGGTGGCCAACAGACAAAGCCCACTCAAAGATTTCTCGGGCACATTGATGTTCAAAAAAACAGGCAATCTTATTCTTGTCAGTCACAAAGATGGTGTCGTTTGGGCATCAAATTCATCGGGACAAGTTCAGAATCCAGTGGCACAGCTGTTAGATTCTAGAAATCTTGTAGTAAGAGAAGTGAAAGACATAAACTCAGAGGTATATGTGTGGCGGAGCTTTGATTATCCATCTGATACATGGTTACCAGGTATGAAAATAGGATGGGACTTAAGGGTTGGTCTGGACAGGCGGACATCTTCATGGAAGAATTCCGAAGACCCTTCACCTGGAGACCTAACTTATGGCATAGAACGTCATGAATATCCTGAGGCAGTTATATGGAAGGGTTCAAAAAAGTACTTTCGAACTGGCCCCTGGAATGGCCTTCGATTTAGTGGTGTACCTAACTTACGGTCCAGTCACTTGTATAAATTAAACTTTATCTCTAATGAGGAGGAGGTTTACAACACATACCTGTTCACGAATGAATCTGAAATCATAAAGCTTGTTTTGAACCAAACCACCTCCATGGCAGAGGGCCATACATGGAAGAAAGCTGAACAGACCTGGAAGACCTTTTTATCATGGCCGCTAGACTATTGTGACAATTATGGTGTTTGTGGTGCCAACGGAATATGCGACATTGCTGCCATACCTGTTTGCCAATGTTTTATGGGATTCAAACCAAAATCACCGGAAGTATGGAAGTTGTTGGACTTGTCACAGGGATGCATACGCGATAAGCCTTCGGACTCCCAAAGGACGGAAGGCTTTAATAAATTTGTAGGCTTGAAATTGCCAGATACTACTAATAGTTGGTTGGACAAAAGTATGAGCCTTAGTGAATGCAGGGACAAGTGCTTAAAGAATTGCTCTTGCTTATAATGTTGGAGATATAACAGCAGCCAAGTTTATTATGACTTATTAAATTTTTTTTTTACCTTTTTATCCTTATTATAACTTTCATTGGTTATATATACAGGGCTCTACACTTAGTTTGTATTTCTTTTCACTCACATTCATCTCAGGTTGGTATCAGAGCCACCAACTCTAACCCTAGCCTCCGCCAAACCTCCACTCCATTAAACCAGCAACTCCATTGACCAGTACACAGTCAGCCCATCATCCACTGATTGCCGACTACCTCCACTCCATTAAACCAATAGCTCCACTGACAGCCACATAAACCAACTCCCCATACAAAATCGACTGCCTTCAACCAATATACACACAACGCCGACTATTCTTGGATCAATATAACTCATAACCCATAACTCAGCCCACCTCAATTCACCGACCTACTGCCCAGTCCAACCCAAACCAAATCCAGACCAGCCTCAAACTAGCCCACTCATCAACCCGCTATCGGGTCACGTTTATCTTTTCGTCACAGTGTCGCTATTTTTTTACGCCACCTTTTTTTCTAGAGTTGCAATATCTAGGCCTTTTTGAGAAGGCATCAGATCCTCTTCTCCGTTGATCTGTTTTTGATACAGTAGATCACTTATATATTTTCTGAATTTCTGGGCACCATGACTTGATTATTTGGGAGCTTTTTGGACCTTCTTTATCTGTCGCTATTGTTCGACTTGAAGTATATTGTTCTCCCTTATTTTATCCCTCTATTTATCTTAGAGTTATTTTTTTTCCTGTCACGAGTGCCCACGTATTATTGTTGTCATGGCTTCTACTGAGGGACTGGAGACTCCTACCGTAGAGACCTCTACTGTTGAGGCTTTTATTAGTACTTCTGTCGGGCATGTACCGCCTGCTTCTCTTACTTTTATATTTGACCAGTACACAGTACCTATTGGCACAGTTACTTTATCGACAATGCCGAGAATGATCTCTCAGAAGGTTACGGCACAGTTGTTGAATGGTCGTAACTTTGCTGAGTGGTCACGTTCATTCTAGCTTTTCTTGGGCGTGTAGGAAAGCTTGGTTGGCTAACGAGATCTCACCCAAAGCCAGCTGATACCGACCCTGGATATTCTGCGTGGTTCTCTGAGAATTGCGCCATTCTTGGATGGTTATTTGGCTCGATGGAGTCATCTGTTTGCAGGATAAACCAGTTTCATAGCTCTGTTCTGAAATTATGGAGCACATTATCAAAGAAGTATTCTCAGTCAGGACGGGGAGTTCGTGTTTATGAGCTTTCTCAGGAGCTTTCATTTGTTCGGCAGGGAGATATGACTGTTCAGGATTATTATGGCTATTGACCTAGCGCTGGCTTGAGTATGAGACTCTACGTCCTCTTACTCCTATTCCGAGGATAGAGCCCGAAGGAGCAGCATTCTTGCATACTCGAGAGCAGGAGGATAGGATTTACAAGTTCCTTATGGAGCTTCGTGATGAGTTTGAGGGACCTTATTCCCAGATCTTATCGATGTTGACGCTTCCTTCTCTTTATGAGGTATATGCGATGATTGAGCAGCATGAGCGCCGCGTCCGTATTGCATCACTTCCAATTGCGGCCTTGACTCTCCAACTGATCATATAACCTTTGCAGCAACTGCAGGGTCTCATTCAGGATCCTTAATCAGGGGTGGGCAGCGCTCGGACTAGTGCCGTTAGGGTGCCCCAAATCAGCACAAACAGGGAATTCTCGTTAGTGTGATTATTGTGGCCTACCAGGACATCTCAGGGCTTCTTGCTGGAAGCTCCATCCAGAGCTTAAGTCGCGCTCCTCATGGCCGTACTGCTGCTATTGTTGAGGTACCACTATCTACTACCGCTACCCCTACTACTGCTCCTCCTTGACATAGTGATATGGATGCTATCACTTCCCGATTGGATATACTTATGTCTGCTCTGACTTCTCAGAGTCCGACTACTACTACAGCCACCACTACAGGTATACCTCGTGTCTTTCATGCTTGTGCCAGTCTGTCTCCCCTTTGGATGCTGGACTCAGGTGCGAATGCTCACATGACAGGTGAGGCTCATCACTTCACCATTTTTGACGAGCAGTTACATACACAGTTCAGTTAGCAGATGGAACACATGCCCCTATTATTAGTAGAGGTACAGTCCACCTCCCAGATGGTTTTATATTACGTTCAATATTTCATGCGCCAAAATTGGCCATGAATCTATTATCTGTACATCAGTTAGTCAGAGATTTTCACTGTGCAGTTGTGTTCTTATCTGATTCATGTTATTTGCAAGACTTGAGTACCAGGAGAATTATTATCAGGGGACATGAGAGAGATGGACTGTATTTTCTAGGCGATTTGCCTTCAATTTCACCAGTTCCTCTACCCACATCACATGACCCTGCTTTATCTTTATCTGTTTCTAGCTTGCATGCTAGTATTTTACCTAGTAATTGCCGTTATGATTTTTGGTCACAAATTGTTTAGTTGTGGCATGATTTTTTTAGACATACAAATTTTAAATATTTATGTATGTTTTTCCTGCTTTAAGCAATGCTTGAGTTGGTGGTAAACTTGACTGTGTTATCTGTTCCCTATCAAAACATGTTAGGACCAGTTATATTCCTCGCATGCACCAGTCACTCAAGTCATTTGACCTAATACACTCTGATATTTGGGGACCCTCTCCTGTTACTGCTCTATCAGGTGTCCGATACTATGTGACATTTATAGATGACCATACCCGTTGTACTTGGGTCTACCTTTTGCATAGGAAGGCCGATGTACTCCCTATAATCACTCAGTTTCTACAGATGATTAAGACACAATTTGATATCATTGTTCGTGCTCTTCGTTCAGATAATATCAAGGAATATGTGTCTGATGTCTTAGTGTCTCACATTTCTTCTCAAAGTATCTTTCAGTAACTCACTTGTTCATATACTTCTGAGCAAAATGACATTGCTGAAAGGAAAAATAGGAGTCTGATAGGGATTGTACGTTGTATGCTTAGAGGCATGGGGGTGCCAAAATCTTATTGGCATTTTGCTATTTTGACTTCTACCTTTCTGTGCAATCGTACGCTGAGTCGTGTTCTTCAGCATAGGGCTCTCTTATAAGTGTTATTTCCTAAGCGAACACTTTTTTCAGTCCCCCTCTTATTTTTGGATACACATGTTTTATTCAGGATCGGTTTCCTACTCGTCATAAGCTTGATGATAAAGCAGTTCGTTGTGTCTTTGTAGGCTATTGCAATCAGTCTAAGGGGTATCGGTGTTATGATCCTGTTAGGCGTCGTATGTATCACAGTCTGGATGTTACCTTTCTTGAGCATATTCCTTATTTTTCTTCCAGTTCTGTGTCTGCCCCTCTAGTTGATGATACTTTCTTTGATTTTCCATTACCCCCAGAGCCAGAGCCATTGGTCACTATCACTACAGAGTCATCGATTTTTCCTCCTCCAAAGTCACGCATCCCTGGTACTGAGTCATCGGTCTCTCTTCCTTTACAGGTTTATGTTCGTCACCCTCACTCTCATCCCCCTGCTAATGTCCCCTTTACCTCAGGCGATACAGGTAATACTTTTCCGTTTGTTGAGCATATTGATACACCTGTTGTTAGTACCGATGAGATTGCAGGTACTGAGCCAGTTGTTTTACCTGATGAGACATTATCAGTGGAGGATGATGATTTAGAGCATCGTTATTCGCGGCATAATCGTCATCCAATTGTTCATTATAGTTGGACTGCCAAGATTTTATACCCGATTTCTGCTTATGTTTCTTATGGTGATCTGTCTCCTAAATTTCGGGCTTATAGTATGGTCTTATCAGATACATCGGTTCCTCGCTCTGTTTTAGAGGCTATGCAAGAGCCCCAGTGGGTTTTTGCAATACAAACAGAGATGGAAACTCTTCAGCATAATTATACGTGGGATCTTGTCTCTTTACCTTCAGGGGTGAAGCCTGTTGGCTGTCGCTGTGTTTACACCTTGAAATTTTTTGTGAATGGTACTATTAATTTCACAAGGCTAGGCTTGTGGCGAAGGGCTTTACTCAAGTACCAGGTCGTGATTTTGGTACTATATTTGCCCCCATGGCAAAATTGACTATTGTTCGACTGATTATTTCTCTGACTGCGGAGTACTTTTAGCCTCGTCATCAATTGGATGTGAAGAATGCATTTCTTCACGGTGATATGGACGAGATTATTTATATGGATGCACCACCGGACTTTCGTGGTGAAGGGGAGTATGTTGAAAAGGTATGTCGACTGCATAAGTCTCTTTATGGACTGAAACAGTCACCACGAGCCTGGTTCTCTCGCTTTAGTGATGTAGTTGTACGTTTAGGGTTCACCAGATGTCATTCTGATCATACCTGCTTCATTCGACGGAATATTTCTGGACAGTGTGTCATTCTTTTGGTATATGTTGATGATATTATTATTACTGGAGATGATACTTCTGGGACTGTGCAGATCAAGGTAGATCTTGGGAAGGCCTTCAATGTGAAAGACCTTGAATTTTTTTGATACTTTTTTGGGATTGATGTTGCCCGTAGCAGTAAAGGTATTATTCTTTCTCAGAGAAAGTATGTTTTGGATCTTCTTTCAGGCACTGGGATGCTGGGGTGCAAACCGGCATCATCACTCATGATTCCAAACCTGAAACTTACTGCTGAAGGTGAGGAGTTGAAAGATTCGTCTGTCTATTAGAGGTTGGTAGGTAAACTTATCTACATAGCCAACACTAAGCCAGACATTTCATTCGTTGTCAGCCGAGTTAGTCAGTTCATGCATAGACCATGTCAGCCTCATCTTGATGCAGTTTATCATATTCTTTGGTACCTCAAGTCTTGTCCTGAACTTGGGTTGTTCTATACATCAAGATCTCAGACTGGTTCTCTAGCCTGTTATTCAGATTCAGATTATGGGGGAGCATGTGACAGTCGATCTACTATAGGCTTCCGTGCTTTTCGAGGGATTCATTTTATTTCTTGGAAGAGCAAGAAGCAGTCAGTTGTCTCTCGTTCGTCAGCATAGGCAAAATATCGGGCACTAGCACTTGGCACATGTGAGATTATCTAGCTACGATCGATTCTTGGCGAGTTAGAATTTTCAGTGACTTCTTCATCTACATTATATTATGATGATCGATCTGCTATTCAGCTTGCTTCTGATTCTGTATTACACGAGAGGACGAAGCATATAGAGATCGATGTCACTTTATTCGGGAGAAGGTTAGCAGTAGTATTATCACTCCATCGTTTGTGAGGATCAGTGATCAGGTTGCAGATATTTTTACCAAACTTATCACTCTATCTATTCTTTGGGACTCTGTTGTTAAGTTTGACTTAGTTGACATTTTTGCGCCTAGCTTGAGGGGGAGTGTTGGAGATATAACAACAACCTAGGTTATTAGGGTTTATTAAGTTTTCTCTTTTTACCTTTTTATCCTTATTGTAACTTTCATTGGCTATATATATAAGGCTCTACACTTAGTTTTTTTCCCTTTTCACTCACATTCATCTCAAGTTATACAAACTCAGATATTAGAGAAAATGGTAGTGGTTGTGCACTACGGTTTGGTGATCTGGTTGATATCAGAAAGCTCTCCACTGGCGGAGACGATCTGTATGTAAGAATGTCTGCTTCAAGCTTAGGTATCTGTCTTTCTTTTATTTTTTCTGCTCTTTCATGTGCTTTTTACGGAATTTTATGTTTGATCAGTGGATTTTGTCATACATAAATGTGACTGTTTGCTTCCAGAAGGGACAAAGAATGGGACTACAGGGAAGTCGGATCCTGGAGAGGCAAAAGATGGTACCAAATGGATCATACCAGTTACTGTTGTAGCCCCCATTGCAGTAATTTCTGGGATAATTCTTGTCATCTATTACATTTGGAAGGGCAGGACAACAACAAAAGGTAAATCTTAAACTACTAACATGCTCGTTCCCACATGCAAATTAGAAGACATTAATAGGTATATGATTTAAAAGTTTTGTTTTCTGAACTGGGAAGCATTGTCAAACTAACTTCACATTGTATTTTAAGAATTAAATTAATTTACAGACATTCAGATAGTACCCTTGGCATAGTAAAACTTCCATACTAGAATTTACTTGAAATTATAACATTCCTTGATGCTATATTTCTAAATTTTTGAGCTTCTAGTGTAGGAAATCCGTGTTTTACCTATATGATTTAACCATTTGTTTACTTATGTTATTTATCCTTGTGGGTGTTCCCTGTAACACGTATTGAAGAAGGGACCGATGAAGATCTAGATTTACCCTCATTTGACTTGTCTGCAATATCTATTGCTACTGATAACTTTTCAATAAATAAAAAGCTTGGAGAAGGTGGATTTGGACCTGTTTACAAGGCAAGCTGCTAATGACCATAAGTTGCAACGAAACACTAGATTTATTTGAGAATACCAATCTTTCAACATTTGGTGATTTTTCAGGGAACTTTAGTGGAAGGCCAAGAAATTGCTGTAAAGAGAGTTCTAAACAAGGCTTGATTGAGTTCAAGAATGAAGTGATACTAATCGCCAAACTTCAACATCGAAATCTCGTAAAGCTTTTTGGGTATTGCAATCAAGGAGAGGAGAAAATGTTGATTTATGAATATTTGTCCAACAAAAGTCTAGACTACTATATTTTTGGTTAGAACCTTAAAAAACTAACCATTTTAAGTAGATTGGTACATTTCTTATTTTTATAGTATTTAATGCCTCCGACTTTTTGTTGTGTGCGCAAAAGTTGGAGAAAAGACTAATTTGATAAGTGACAAAAATTACCAGATGAAACAAGAGATAAACTATTAAATTGGTCAAAACGCTTTCACATCTTTCGCGGAATTGCTCGGGGGTTTCTCTATCTTCATCAAGATTCGAGACTAAGAATTATTCATAGAGATCTCAAAGCAAGTAATGTGTTACTTGATAATGAGCTAAATTCGAAAATATCCGACTTTGGGTTAGCTAGAAATTTTGGAGATCAGGGTGAAGAAAATACAACGAGAGTGATTGGGACATAGTATGTCTACAAACCCATTTTTGTTCTCTATAACACCATAATCTACTTATGTGTTTTGACTTTTCATGATATTATGCAGTGGTTATATGGCACCAAAATATGCTATTTATGGAATATTCTCGGTAAAATCTAATGTTTTTAGTTTTGGTGTTCTTCTATTGGAGACAGTAAGCGGGAAGAAGAATACAGGACACCATCTTATTCTTATTAAACTCGTAAGTGTCAAGAATCTGATATTTATATAGGTTCGTTGTTGTAAAATTTTGAATCACAAAATGAGCTTAATCTTGTTGTAGGCGTGGAAATTGTGGACCGAAGAGAGGGCACTTGAACTGATCGATACATCAGTTAAGGACTCGTACAATTTACCTGAGATATTCAGATGCATCCATGTGGGTCTCTTGTGTGTGCAACAGCTTCCAGATGACCGGCCGGACATGTTATCGGTGGTTATGATGTTGAGTGGTGAGAGTGCATTGCCTCAGCCAAAGCAGCCTGGTTTTTTGATAGAAGTACAGAATGAAGTTCATCCCTCATCAAGCAAGCATGAATCTTGTTCAGCGAATGGTGTGACAATTACATTGTTGGAGGCTCGTTAGCAGATTTCCATGTTGTTGCCACATAATGAATTGATCAATACTGTCAAAGAATCGAACGAGTCTGACACATTCAGCCGTGTCACGTCTAATTCGCGGCACTTTTAATTCTAATAGCTATTCATTCATGTTTCATATATATCACAATTTAATAGGTTCAATTAACTTTTAATAGACTCCGAAAAATTTCAGTCTACCGAGTAATTATTAGAGACATGTAATGTATCTACTCATAAAGTTCTACTATGTTATGATTATAAGGTCTAAATATTTCATTTTGTTCAACTAATTTCTTTAATCTCTATTTATTTTTTTGTACGTATTGTCTGATATCAATTTGTCACGGTGTTTTGATACACCTCAATGTTGTCCGAGTCCATCATTCTTTGAGCCGTATGTTAAAAGAAAAGGGTAACAAAATTGCACGTGATTGGGGTGTGGCAGAGGCAATTAATTTGTGGTTTCTTTCATGTGTAAATTATATTTTACTCCCTCAAATTATTAGCCTTGTGTCACTTTACACCCGTAACTATAAAATTTCTTACATTGTACCATAAAATATTAATTTTATTTCATATCACTCTAATAAATAATGATAAACTTGAAAATCTTTCAAATGAGGGAGAAAAATTCCAAAGAACTTCCCATCAAGTTTCTAGTATCACTTTATTTTATCTTTTTTGCAACCAAATAGTTGGTGGAAAAAAAAAGAAGGTTAGCCAGAGGAAAAAAATTTAGAGCATAAGAAGTGAAAAGTCATGGATAAATATTTTTCTTAATTTTTTACTAGTATATATGTAATAAACAATAGTTTATTAGTAGTACACACTATTCACATACGCATTTACCGTCAAAAAATTGACATTTGTTATCAATTGAAGTGATATGAAACAAAATTGATATTTTAGGGTATAATGTGAGAAATTTTATAATTGAGAGTATAAAATAAAACAAGTGTAATAATTTAAAGGGATAAAGTATAATTTACCCTTCTGTCCTTTTCATTTTTTATTTCCGTTAATAACGGAGATTTGGTCAGTCGGCACCCAATGGTGTCTCATCTTACCTTTGTCCCTACTAAAAAGACTAGAGAAAGTCTATTAATTGAATCCAAGGTGGTTTGATGCTCTGAACCAGGGGCGGCCCAAAGTTATCAATCTCAATCTCAAAATTGATTTTCAAACTTGAATTCATGACATATCATTCTGAATTACGAATATTATGTCTGAACTCAACCTTTTTAAGTTCAAATCACATGTGATTAGGAACACAAGAAAAAAAAGAGAGTATATTTTGATTACTCCACCATATGTCCACACACAAGCAAAATACTATCATCATTAGTTGGTCTAGAAAGTCGAATTTTATCGTTCAAAACTTTGGATTCAAATCTTCATAACTACGATAATTCAACGAGACTAAATTAACTCTTTAATGCCCAGAACAAACAGTGAGACCTTAATTTCGATCCTAACATAAGTGTAATTGAGCTTTTATAGATAACTGTGTGATACTAAGAGACAATATTTTTTGCAAATATGGGTAACGCCTTATCTCAACCTCTTACTATCATAAAAGGCTAAACAGCCATTGACTAAAGTTGTCCATTACAACGAAAAATGGTGATGGGGCGTGACAAAAATATATCATCATTCTATATGGCAAAAAAATATTAATATTTCCAAGTCAATCTCATATATTATTATTTTCGAGTCAATCTCTCTAAACGACACCATTATATTTCACAACCTCGAGAGGGAGTTCATAGGTCGAATTGTCCACGGGTCTTATTTCTCAACCCAAAAAATTAAGTCTAAAATTTTATAGACCCAATTATTAATCTGCTCGAGCACAATATCTTTCAAGAAAGAGCTTAGGCCAACCCCCAAATCCATTATTCAACCCGAAAAACTAGCCAACAGCCCCGCCTTAAAAAGCCGATTAAAACCCGGCCTAATAACCAACCTGTCCTACCCAATCAAAACATGGAAATAAGTCCCCCAATGCCAGATTTTGAAGTTTTAGAAATTTAGATATTATAGGTATCAACCTAGTTAAGATGTACTATTCTATTGTAACGCAATTCTTCCTCTTATTTATAAATAAAATTATTCATTATTTATTTTTTGTCTATTTTAACTCATACTTTTAATTCAAAAATATAAGTTACAAAAATATTAAGTTACAAAAATATTCATTATTTCTTATTAAAATTGTATATAAAAAGTCCGTCTAATAGGACTGTCCGTAGGCCCTACCAACTGGTCAATAAGCCCACGCTAACAGGGTCAGTCTAATGAGTGACGGGTTGGACTGCAGCTAACTTACCCTTATTTATAGGGGTGTTCAAATTTTTGATTGGCTGCAATTTCCTACCCTACCCTATCCTACTGAACGGCTAGCCGTAAAAATCGGGTAAAAATGAGAAAAAAAAATTAGTCTTCCAATTAAATCGAGAAGGAATGCGGAATACCCATCAATTTTCGCATTCCTACCTTACTTTACCCACAAAAAATATATTTAATTTTTTTATATTTTTTTTAATAATTATAAGAGTATTTGTGTGGTATAATTTATATTATAACATTGTTATTGTTGTGGGTGTTTGATTTGCGAAATTATAGACTTGTTTTTTGTGTAGATTACAAGATTTGTGGTGAACTAGTGATCTATTTGAGCAGTTATGATTTTAATGTGTTTCATATGATTTAAACTTAAAATAATTGTTTGTATTTGTGTAACAATTATAATGGATTGATGTTCATGATTTTTTATGTTTTATTGTAATTGTTGTTGTAGTTGTTTTAGATTTTAGTGTTATTGATTTATTGTGTTGTTAAATTGATGCATGTTATTTAATTAAATTGTTAAAATGATCCAAAAATTAATAGTTACAAAAGTGTTTACCCGATTTCCTACGCGACTTCCTACCCGATTATTCGGGTAGGAATACCACTCCTGATCGGATATGGTAGGCCAAAAAAAAATTCTTCCGCAAAGTATCGGGTAGAAAGACGAAAGACAATATTTTCTACCTGTAAAATAGGGTGAACACCCCTACTTATTTATATTCCAATATATTTTTTATCGTGTAAACCAATAAAACTAGTAACAATTACTAATTCATTACTTCTACTTTATGTTTCGAGCACTCAAATTGATTTTGTTATGAGAAAGATTAAGTAAATTATTTATACTATTAATTAAAAATAATATGTTACCATTAATTTAATACAATATCTAATTAGTTATTAAGTGCTTTGAAAAGTGAAAAAATTCACTTAAAAAAATATAAAATGCCTCAGATCTGTCGCTTTAAGCCTCAAGCCGGGCATGATTAGCTTCTATGAAATTTTAACTAATTTGTAAAAATATAATAGATAGGATGAATTACATTGAGACCCCCTCAATTTTTGTGAAATAAAACGAGAACCTCTTGGCATTTAAGAAATGATACAGAAACCACTCTATAGTTTTTTTATATGATTTTCCACAATTGAATTTGTATATAATCTTCTAATGGTGAAAATTTAATAAGCAATTTCAGTACCCAACTAAAGCAGCTCAATAACCACACCAGGCTACTAACATTTGACGTGTTATCTGTTGGGCCTAGTAAGTTCAAAAAATAAAAAAAAAATGTTGGGGGTAGGGTGCCAATTTTACTCATCGGCACGAATTCGAAACCATACGAAATGAAATAAAAAATGATATGATGAACTAAGAGGATTTATTTGAAAGGGAATAACACGTTTGGCCGGTATTAAAAACAAAAAATGAGCATTTTATTATTTTTAAAATTTCTTTATATGATACTGAATGAACTGTTTTACAATTAAATATTTTTTTTTAACACGAATATGATACAAATCAAAATGACACGACTTAAAAATAAGACATACGACACTAATACGCTGTTAGCTGGGGGGGGCAGATAAGTTTGATTTCATCGGCATAATTCGGGACAGTAACTTTGGCTTTTAATGCTGAATAGCCTTGAGAGATTTTTCCATCTCGCAAATAAAATTTTCAAGTATTTTGAATTTCATGAGTCTGCCTTTCTTCTTCCTTGAAAGCTCCATTGCAATAATTTATGGGCTTTGCTACGCTGCCCAAATGGTATACCAAATGGGTTATCAAATAATTTATACAATTTACCCTCTATACTTCAATTATTATAGTAGCTACTCCTAGTCTTTGGAAATATTATTTTATCCTATAAAATGCTTTTCCAGTTGGCTTTTAAGTTTTTGAGCTTTATGTTTTCTATAATTTATCTTCCAAATTAGCAATCTAATTTGAAGACCAACTACTCTGAAGTTAAATACGGTTGCTGGCCTTGATTCTAGTTCGTGTTTTTGGTGTTCTAATGTTTCAATCTCTCTTTGTAATACAATCAAATTATGATAAAGCTTGTCTCTAATTTATAACATGCAAATAATTGAAGAGCTACTTAGGTAAATAATCAAAACCGCATATGCCTTTCAGGTTCCACCTCACTTCCTTCTTCTTCACCTTTACTTCTTGAAGTCTACTACCCATTTCTGTTCTGTATCTCAAGCGAGATTTTAGATATTAGGACTTGTCTTCGAACTACTGGAACAATCTACACGGCACCTCCTGGCCTTTAACAGTTTCTTTTATTCTCACAACAGCCCAGTGATCTTTATCTCTCCTTTGATATAGAGGAAAGACATAGTAAGGCTATTGGAAATGACAATTGAAGAAAGATATAAACTGTAAGGGGTTTTCTTCTTCTTCCCCTCCACGGAAGGTTTTTGGCCAACCTGCGCTGAGTCCTCCCGTAACTTTTTATCTCTAGTCCCACGTCGGGAAAGACTCGTCTCCCCCCTGCCATATAAGTGAACATTTAGTATGGAGGAGGTACCTCCTAGCCACCTAGTAAGTGTTCACTTATATGGCAGGGAGGGAGACGACTCTCTCCCGACGTGAGACAAGAGGTAAAAGACTACTGGAGGACTCAGCCCAGATCAGCCAAAATCCTTCTGTGCAGGGGAAGAAAACCCCTTACATAAACGAAGACGCGATACTGAAAGGTTTTATTCCATAGAACTAGTAGTGAAGTTATTTTGTGGATCTTCTTTCTTATTCATATAACTATCTAAGAAAAGATGAAGAACTCTGTTTTACAGTTTTGTTTTCTGAACAGGGGAGCTATTATGATTGCAATGTAAAAATCTTGCAATGGTCAAACTGTTGACTCTTGAGCTATGTATATATAGGACATCATTTCGTAATTGATTATATATTTCGTAATTTTGAGCTTTTAAGAAAAGAAATCCATTTTTTCACATATGGTTTTGGCACATATTGTAATTGCCCATCTATATCCATACAGTAGCAGTAGTTTATTTTATTTATTTATTTTTTTTTTTTTGATGTTTCTTGTAACAAGTATTGTGCCTTTGTTTATACTATAGCTGAAAATGGTCATAGCAAAGAGGGCCCAAACGATCAAGAATTAGATTTACCCTCGTTTGACTTGGCTGCTATATCCATTACTACTAATAACTTTTCAACAAATAACAAACTTGGACAAGATGGTTTTGGTCCAGTTTACAGGGTAAGTTGCATGCAACATGCTAATGACTAGAGGATGTTAAAAGACACTAATTTATTCAAGAATCACTCTTTCTACAATTGGTAATTTTCAGGGCACTTTAATAGTTGGTCAAGAAATTGCTGTGAACAGACTTTCAAAAAGTTCAAGACAAGGATTGACGGAGTTAAAAAATGAAGTAATACTGATTGCCAAATTTCAACACCAAAATCTTGTAAAGCTTCTTGGTTATTGCAATCAAGGAGAAGAGAAAATGTTGATTTATGAATACTTGCCCAACAAAGCTTGGACTCTTATATTTTTGGTTTGAATCTCAAAAACTAACAACTTTCAAGTAAAATAGTGCATTTATTGTTTTCGAAAGTTTAATGCCTCTAATTGGTTGTTATGAGAGAATAGACTAATTTGATACATGGAAAAAATTACCAGATGGAACAAGAGGTAAAATTTTAAAATGGCCAAAACGCTTTCACATCATATGCGGAATTGTTCAAGGGCTTCTCTTCCTTCACCAAGATTCAAGATTGAGAATTTTTCACAAAAATCTCAAAGCAAGTAATGTGTTACTTGATAATGAGTTGAACCCGAAAATATCAGATTTTGAGATGACTAGAATTTTTGGAGATCAAAGTGAAGGAAATACTAATAAAGTGATTGGACATAGCATGTCTAATTGTCTATGAACCTTTTTTTTTTTTTTTTTGATTGCTGGAATACTATGATCTCTTTTAACATGTTTGACGTTTAGTTGAGGGCTCACCAGTCACCACCACAAGAGTTGGGACAGACAATTTAGATTTCCAAGTCAATTTGGCTTGTAACGCTGAAAAGTCTTGACAGATTATTCTGTCTGGCAAACAAATTCTTCAAGTCTTTCGACTTTCATGAGTCTGTCTTTCTTCCTCCTCGAAAGTTCCATTTCAACCATTCATTCACCCACGGAAAAAGACACTGTAGTGAAGCCTTTGTGATACTGCTTTCCTATGCCTGGAGGATGAGGGTATTGAAGCCCCAGCTCGGGTGGTCCAGTTCACTGGTTTAATTTCCTCCTCTTGTGGGATACTTGTGTGTTGTGTACAAGTCAAAAATGTGTGTTTTCTAACTCATTCTACCAAATTACACCAAAATATAGCCTTTTTCTCTTAACTTGCAAGGGATTATCAAAGATTAGAGAACATTAGAGATCATCAAAATGAGCAGTCTTTTGTTTGTTCAATTTTATGTTTGCTTTTGTTGTTTATTATCGAAAACCTCTGCTTTAACTGATACTATCACTCCAACCTTATCTCTTAGTGACGGCAAGACCTTAGTTTCAAAACATGGAAAATTTGAACTGGGTTTTTTCAGTCCAGGCAGTTCCAAGAACCGGTACTTGGGAATTTGGTACAAGAATATCCGAGTTACAACTGTTGTTTGGGTGGCCAACAGAGAAAGACCAATTAAAGATCTCTCCGGCACATTCATGGTCAACAGCTCGGGCAATCTTCTTCTTGTCAATAGCCCTAATGGTGTTGTTTGGTCATCAAATTCATCGGGACAAGTCCAGAATCCAGTCACACAGCTTTTAGATTCTGGAAATCTTGTCATTAAAGAAGAGAAAGATGTAAATTCAGAAGCATATGTGTGGCAGAGCTTTGATTATCCATGTGATACATTGTTACCAGGTATGAAGCTTGGATGGGACTTAAAGGTTGGTCTGAACAGGCGGCTATCTTCATGGAAGAATTCCGAAGACCCTTCACCTGGAGACCTAACTTTAGGCATAGAACTTCATGAATATCCTGAGGGAGTCATCCGGAAGGGCTCAACAAAGTACTTTCGAACTGGCCCCTGGAATGGCATTCGAATTAGTGGCACACCTAACTTAAAGTCCAATTCCTTGTATTCATTAAATTTTATCTCTAATGAGGAGGAGGTGTACTACACCTATCAGTTCTATAATGAATCTATAATCGGAAGCCTTGTTTTGAACCAAACCACCTCCTTGGTGGAGCGCCATATATGGTTGGAAGCTGAACAGATCTGGAAGACTGTTTCATCAAGACCGCAAGACTATTGTGACGATTATGGTGCTTGTGGCGCCAACGGATTATGCAACATCCTTGCCACACCTGTTTGCCAATGTTTGATAGGATTCAAGCCAAAATCACCGGACAGATGGAAGTCGATTGACACGTCACAGGGATGCATACGCAATAAGCCTTTGGACTGCAAAAGTACGGAAGGCTTTAATAAATTTGTAAACTTAAAATTGCCAGATACTACTAATAGTTGGGTGAACAAAAGTATGAACCTTAGTGAATGCAGGGAGAAGTGCTTAAACGATTGCTCTTGCATGGCTTATACAAATTCGGATATTAGAGGAACTGGTAGTGGTTGTGCACTATGGTTTGGTGATCTGATTGATATCAGACAGTTCCCCACTGACGGAGGCGATCTATATATAAGAATGTCTGCTTCAAGCTTAGGTATCTGTCTTTCTTTTATTTTTTCTGCTCTTTCATGTGCTTTTTTATTTTTTCTGCGTAAATGTGACTGTTTGCTTCCAGAAGGGACAAAGAATGGGACTACAGGGAAGTCGGATCCTGGAGAGGCAAAAGATGGTACCAAATGGATCATACCAGTTACTGTTGTAGTCCCCATTGCAGTAATTTCTGGGATAATTCTTGTCATCTATTACAATTGGAAGGGCAGGACAACAACAAAAGGTAAAATCTTAAACTACTAACATGCTCGTTCCCACATGCAAATTAGAAGACATTAATAGGTATATGCTTTAAAAGTTTTGTTTTCTGAACTGGGAAGCATTGTCAAACTAACTTCACATTGTATTTTAAGAACTAAATAAATTTACAGACATTCAAATAGTACCCTTGGCATAGTAAAACTTCCATACTAGAATTTACTTGAAATTATAACATTCCTTGATGCTATATTTCTAAATTTTTGAGCTTCTAGTGTAGGAAATCCGTGTTTTACATGTATGATTTAACCATTTGTTTACTTATGTTATTTATCCTTGTGGGTGTTCCCTGTAACACGTATTGAAGAAGGGACAGATGAAGATCTAGATTTACCCTCATTTGACTTGTCTACAATATCTATTGCTACTGATAACTTTTCAATAAATAAAAAGCTTGGAGAAGGTGGATTTGGACCTGTTTACAAGGTAAGCTGCTAATGACCATAGGTTGCAACGAAACACTAGATTTATTTGAGAATACCAATCTTTCAACATTTGGTGATTTTTCAGGGAATTTTAGTGGATGGCCAAGAAATTGCTGTAAAGAGACTTTCAAAGAGTTCTAGACAAGGCTTGATTGAGTTCAAGAATGAAGTGATACTAATCGCCAAACTTCAACATCGAAATCTCGTAAAGCTTCTTGGGTATTGCAATCAAGGAGAGGAGAGAATGTTGATTTATGAATACTTGTCTAACAAAAGCCTGGACTACTATATTTTTGGTTAGAATCTTAAAAAACAAACAACTTTAAGTAGATTGGTACATTTCTTCTTTTTTTAGGATTTAATGTCTTTGACTTTTTGTTGTGTGTACCGAAGTTGGAGCAAAGACTAATTTGATAAATGAAAAAATATTAACAGATGAAACAAGAGGTAAATTGTTAAATTGGTCAAAGCGTTTTCACATCCTTCGCGGAATTGCTCGAGGGCTTCTCTACCTTCATCAAGATTCGAGACTAAGAATTATTCATAGAGATCTCAAAACAAGTAATGTGTTACTTGATAATGAGCTAAACCCGAAAATTTCTGACTTTGGGTTAGCTAGAATTTTTGGAGATCAGGGTGAAGAAAATACAACGAGAGTGGTTGGGACATAGTATGTCTACAAACCCATTTTTATTCTCTATAACACCATAATATACTTATATGTGTTTTGACTTTTGATGATGTTATGCAGTGGTTATATGGCACCAGAATATGCTATTTATGGAATGTTCTCGGTAAAATCTGATGTTTTCAGTTTTGGTGTTCTTCTATTGGAGATATTAAGCGGGAAGAAGAGCAGAGGGCACCATTTTATTCTTATTGAACTCGTAAGTGTTGAGAATATAATATTTATATAGGTTCCTTGTTGTAAAATATTGAATCACAACGTGAGCTTAATCTTGTTATAGGCGTGGAAATTGTGGACGGAAGAGAGGGCACTTGAACTGATCGATATATCAGTTAAGGACTCGTGCAATTTACCTGAGATATTCAGATGCATCCATGTGGGTCTCTTGTGTGTGCAACAGCTTCCAGATGACCGGCCGGACATGTTATCGGTGGTTCTGATGTTGAGTGGTGAGAGTGCATTGCCTCAGCCAAAGCAGCCTGGTTTCTTGATAGAAGTACAGAATGAAGCTCATCCCTCATCAAGCAAGCATGAATCTTGTTCAGCAAATGGTATGACTATTACATTGTTGGAGGCTCGTTAACAGATTTCCATGTTGTTGCCACATAATGAACTGATCAATAATGTCAAAAGAATCGGACGAGGCTGACACATTCAGTCGCATCACGTTTAATTCGCGACATTTTCAATTTCAATACATTTTCATTCATTCATTGTCTGAAAATCATTTTGTCACGGTGTTTTGATACATCTCAATGTTGTCCGAGTCGAGCATTCTTGAACCATATGTTAAGACAGAAAAGGGATAACATTTTGTCAATATATATGACTTTGTGGGCAAAGGCAACAAAATTGCACGTGATTGGGGTGTGGTACAGGCAACTAATTTTCACAAGTAAATTACATTTTACTCCCTTGAATTATTACCCTTATTTCATTTTATACCCTTAACTATAAAATTTCTCACATTGTACCCTAAAGTATTAATTTTAGTTATATCACTTTAATAGATAATGACAAATTTAAAAATCTTTCAAAGCCAAAAAATTTTCTTCCAAATGTCTAGTACTATTTTATTTTACCATTTTTGCAACTAAATGATTACTGGAAAAAATAAAAAAATAAATAAAAAAGGTCGACCAGAGGAAAAAAAATTTTGAGCTTAGGAAGGACAAAGTCATAGATAGGTATTTTTCTTAATTTTTGACCTACACATATTCAATAAACAGTTGCTTATTGATAGTACAAACTACTCACATGTGCATTTACCGTCAAAAAAAATTGACATTCGTTTAAAGTGGTATGAAACAAAATTGATATCTTAGGGTGTAATATACGAAATTTTATAATTAAAAGTATAAAATAAAACAAGAGTAATTGTTTAAGAAGGTCAAATGTAATTTATCCTTCTTTCTTTTTCATTTGTTTTTTCCCACTAATAACGGAGATTTGGTCGGTCAGCAACCAATGGTGTGTCATCTTACCCTTGTCCCTACCAAAAAGACTAGCAAAAGTCGAACAATTGAAGCCAAAAAGGTATGAACCTCTGGACTTTTAACAGTGTTTGGTTAACTTCTTGTGTGATCCAGTCTCGTCAGGTCTCTGACTGGTCAAATCCACTATGAATCTGATTGGTCCTTTCCCATTCCTGTCCATATTAAAACCAAAATTCTAAACAACCTGCCAAAATAATTTAGATGGAAAGACTTAAAAAGAGTGATTGGCTCGAAATCTCAAGTTAGAATATTAAAAGAAAGCTCCAGTTCAGTTGATAAAATTTATTTTGTTAATGATTGTATATATTTAAAATTTATATAATCGTCTCGAGTTAAAAGACGTGATATGACCTTAGTTTATAATAAAATTTAGAATAAATAAATTGTAGATAATCAATCTCAAAATTTATTTTCGAACTTTAATTCCTGGCGTATCATTTTGAACTATGAATATTTTGGCCGAATCCGGTGTCTTTTAAGTACAAATCACGCATGATTAGAAACACAAGAAAAAAAGAGAACATATTTTGAATACTCTAGTATATGTTACACACAACCAGCATACTACCAATGATTGGTCGGTTAAGTAGTGGGTAAGAATTCAAATTTTTTAGTTCAATATTTGAATTCGAGTTTCTATGACTACGGTAATTCGGTGGGGCTAAACCATCTCTTTAGTGCCCACACGGGGTGAGAAAAATGACATGCGCGTTTTTTTTAGGACTTAAAAGACAGTTAAAAACATAAAAACTATTTTACCCTTGATGAAATAAATAGTTATATTACAAAATGAGCAGTAAAAACAAGACAGTAATAATAACAGCGACACAATAACAACAAGACAGTAACAAGAATAGTAACAAGAATAGTAACAAGGACACAATAACAATTAAAGTAACAACAAGAACAGTAATAATAACAAAGACACAACAAGACAATAATAATAGCAAAGACACAATAACAATAATAATAGCAAAGACACAATAACAATATCACCAATTAGAATATTAAGAGAAAGCTCGAGTTTAATTTATAAAACTCATTTTGTGAATGATTGTAAATATTTAAAATTTATATAATTGTCACGAGGTAAAACCATTCATATTACATTGTATTTTCAATCACAGATTAACACAATCTTAAAATTAATTTCAAACTTGAATTCATGAGATAACATTTTGAATTATGAATATTATGTCTAAATTCAATCTCTTTATGTTCAAATCACATGTGATAGAAGCACAAAAAAAAAAAGAGCATATTTTGAATACTATAGCATATGTCCACACTGAAGCAACATATTACCGTCGATTGGTTGGTTCAATGGGTAAAAACTCAAATTTTATCGGTCATACTTAAATTCGAATCTTTATATCTACAACAACTCAATGAGGGCTAAACTAACTCTTTAGTGCTCAAAATACGAAGTGAGACCTTAGTTTCGATCTCAATAAATATGCAGTAAGATTTTCTACAAATAACTATACTGTATTAAGAGACAATATTTTTTGCCAATATGTGGAGCCACTTATCTCAAGCTCTTACCATCATTAAAAGGCTACATAGCCATTGCCTAGAGTTGTCCATTAGAACGACAAAAGATGATGGGCGTGACAAAAATATATCATCATTCTACAAGGCAAAAATTATTATTATTTCCAAGTCAATCTCTCTAAACGACACTGTTACATTTCACAGCCTCTAGAGTGTTCGTGGGTCGAATTGTCCACAGGTCTTGTTATTCAACCCAAAAAAATAAGTTTAAAA
>CAUOFW020003780.1:0-55011 GCA_963454935.2 Ilex paraguariensis
GACCCAATCCATGACCACACATGAGAAGGGCAAGTTTCCTGCCTAACCAAAACCAACACAAGGCCAATTCCAGGTGGAAAATCCTGAAATCATGGAAACTCCACAAGACCAAGCCCAAGTTGTCAATACATTTAGGAGTGGCAAGGTGATTGACAAGACCTTTAGGGACATGCAAATTCCTAAGCCAAAACCTAGGTTAATTCCAATTAACTCACCAGTTGAGCTTGAGCCAGTAGAGCCTAAAGTTGTAATTAAGGAGGAGCCTGAACTTGTGCTTGAATAAGACCCATAACCATTAAAAGAAAAGGGACTCTCGTGTCTTATTCCTACTTCTTTTCCTTATATAGAATCAAAATTGTATAGAAGTTGAATAATTAGCTAGAAATTTACTAGCTCTTCAAACAAGTAAAGATTAACATCCTACTTCTGGATGCGATCAAACAAGTTCCATCTTATGCCAAGTTTTTAAAAGACTTGTGCACAGTCAAGAGAAGCTAGAATGTCCACAAGAGAGCTTTCTTGACAGAACATGACAGTGCCTTGCTTTAACACAAAACTCCTCCAAAATACAAAAACCCTGGGTTTCCAACCTTATCGTGTGTCATTAGAAACTTCAGAATTGAACAAGCATTGTTAGACCTTGGAGCAAGTGTCAATTTGCTCCCATTATTTGTTTACCAATAGTTGGGTCTGGGTGAACTCAAACCCACCAGTGTTACATTCCAATTGGCAAACAGTTCTGTCAAAGTCCCTAGAGGCATTGTTAAAGATATACTTGTCCAAGTGGACAACTTCATCTTCCCTATTGACTTCATCATTTTAGATACTCAGCCAGCAAAGCTTTCAGAGAACCCAATTCTCATCATTCTTGGTTGACTCTTCCTACCAACTTCAAAAGCACTAATCAATGCATGAATGGGGTCATAAAAATAACCTTTGGGAATATGACTCTTGAGCTGAATATTTTTAATGTTGCCCAACACCCAGGAAAAGACAAAGAAGAAAGAGCAATAAATTCCATTGAGTTGTTGGTTTAGGAACATCTAAATAACACATTCTGTAAAAATTCTACTGAATCCTCTCTGTTAGAATCCATCACATCTGAGACAACAGATGATGATCCAAAGAATTGTTCAACTCATGCTGTTGATGCATGGGCCCCCAAATTTGAGGAACTTTCACCAAGTGGCACAAAGCCTAAACTGAAACCTCTCCTATCTGACCTTAAATATGCATTCTTAGGAGAGGACGAGTCATACCCAGTGATAATTTCATCTAAGCTCACAGACTTGCAAGAGTCTAAACTAATTGAAATTCTTAAAAGCCATAAAGCACCATTGGATGGACCATCGCTGACTTGAAAGGTATAAGGTCGTTAATCTGTAATCATGCTATATACATGGAAGAGGATTCAAAACCCTCTCATCAAATGCAGGGACGACGGAACCCTCACATAAAGGAAGTTGTGAAAATGGAAGTGCTTAAGCTCTTAGATGCAGGGATAATCTTTTCCATTTTCGATAGCAAATGGGTTAGTCCAACCCAAGTTTTGCCTAAGAAGTCTGGAGTCACAGTGGTTAAGAATGAAACCAATGAACTAGAACCAACTCAAGTCATTATAGGATGGATGATGTGTATTGACTACCGAAAACTCAATTTGGTAACTAGGAAAGATCATTTCCCTCTTCCCTTTCTTAACCAGGTTCTAGAGAGAATTGTAGGCTATGAATTTTACTGTTTCCTGGATGGGTATTTCGGGTACAATCAAATTGAGATAACATTCAATGATTAGGGGAAAACCACATTCACATGCCCCTTTGGCACTTTTGCATTCAAAACGATGTCATTCAAACTTTGTAATGCTCCTGCAACATTCCAAAGATGCATGCTAAGCTTGTTCAGTGACATGGTCAAAAAATTTTTGGAAGTATTTATGGATGACTTCTCTGTCTAGGGTGACTCATTTTATTTGTGTCTAGCCAACCAAGAAAAGGTGTTGATAAGATGTCAGGAAGCCAATCTAGTACTTAATGAGGAGAAATGCCACTTCATGGTAACATAAGGCATTGTTTTAGGTCACATTGTGTCGTCTGAGGGCATGAACATAGACAAGGAAAAAAATAGATCCAATTGGAAATCTGTCTGCTCTAAGGACTGTAAAGGATGTCTGATCATTTCTAGAACATGCATGTTTTTACAGGAGATTCATAAAAGATTTCAGCACCATAGCAAAACCCCTATGTCATCTTCTGAGTCAGGACGTAATTTTTGATTGGAATGAATCATGCCAAAAAGCTTTTGATATGCTTAAAGGCATGTTAATTTCTGCCCTAATAATGCAGTCCCCTAACTGGACGTTACCCTCTGAACTAATGTGTGATACAAGTGATTATGCTATAGGTGCTATATTGGGACAAAGAAAGGATAAGAAACCACATGTGATTCACTATGCAAGCAAAACTTTGAACAATGCTCAAATGAATTATTCAAAAATTGAAAAAGAATTGCTTGCTGTAGTTTTCGCTTTGGAGAAATTTCATTCTTATCTCGTTGGNGATGCTCAAATGAATTATTCAACAATTGAAAAAGAATTGCTTGTTGTAGTTTTTGCTTTGGAGAAATTTCATTCTTATCTCGTTGGCTCTTCTGTTGTTGTATCTACTGACCATTCAACATTGATTTTTTTGCTCACAAAGAAGGACGCCAAGCCAAGGCTCTTAAGATGAATACTCTTACTTCAAGAGTTTGATCTAGTCATTAAGGACAAGAAGATGGATTGCCAATCAATGAAAAATTCCCCGATAACAACTGTTCATAATTGATGAGAACCCATGGTACGCTGATATTGCTAATTTTCTTATTGACTAGTTAAAATTAGCATATTACTATGCTCTTTTAAGACTAATTATACTTTGATGGAGTTTAAGTGATGATATTTTAGGTCCTAAAGTGAACAAGACCTCAAGAACAACAAAAATTAAACTTGGATGTAACACCAGCATGTTGGGGGCAAAATTGGAGAAGCTTGGAACAAAGCAAAAACGTTCGAACGCCAACCCACGTTCGAACATCCACTTGAACTACGAAAATACTAGATTGCTGAGACATGGTGTGTTCCAGCCAAGAAGGAAGACCTTGAAGTGCTTGAGTACCGTGTTTGAACGTCCACTTGAATTGGTTGAAGACCAGGTGATGAGTGCAAAGTGCCAAGTGCTGCATAGAGTGTGCAAATAGGTTTCCACAAAAGACCACATGCCACTTGAGTGAGAGGGTCAAACCCCATTTGGCATTCGAATGCCCATAAAACAAAGACAAGAAATGTTTGAATATCATGCAATGTTCAAACGCCCATAAAGCAAAAACAGATACCACATTCGAATGCCAACTCACTTTCGAACGTTCTCCACAGACAAACTGCAGAGTGGTTGACTTTCAGTTGCACTTGGGTGGCATACACTATTCTTTCACCACCCCCTCCTACTCCTTGCCTATAAATACTCCCATTATGGGAGCTTCAAAGGAGGATGTTCTTGTAGAAGACTAGAACTTGGTTTGTAAGGCATAAACTACACCAAGAACTACTCAAGAGCTAGATGGAGGCTTAGACTCCATCTCATATAGCTAGATTTATATTTGCTTGTATCAAGGAAGATAGTTCATCTTTTGTTTGAGGAAGCAACCCTCCATTTCTTGGTTGAGGAAGCCACCCTACAAATGTGACTAGCTTTTTTTTACTTTTATTGTTCTTTTATTTCACTTCCATTAATTGAGCTTCCTTCTTTCGTAGAGGAGTGAAACTCTTTCAATTTTTCAGAGTTTTACCAAATTCGTGAAAGGTGAAACGTGATTTACTCATTCTTCGTTGAAGATTGACTCCTTTTTTTATTGTACTTTCGTTTTGTAACTCCCCTACTTGGAGGGATGAGCATCACTCACTTTTTTAGCTTTATCCAAGCCATGAAGAGTNATTGAGCTTCCTTCTTTCGTAGAGGAGTGAAACTCTTTCAATTTTTTAGAGTTTTACCAAATCCGTGAAAGGTGAAACGTGATTCACTCATTCTTCGTTGAAGATTGACTCCTTTTTTATTGTACTTTCATTTTGTAACTCCCCTACTTGGAGGGATGAGCACCACTCACTTTTCTAGCTTTATCCAAGCCATGAAGAGTGAGTAGTTCCTCATTTACTCTTTAGTAAGAGGTGATGAACATGTATTGATTATCTAGAAGTTATATTTGTGTATTTTCTTTATGCTTTAATGCTTTTTATTTCACTTATTGAATGATTGAATGCATCTAACAAAGCTAAGGTACTTTGTATAACCATGGGTTCTTTCTATATCGTGGATGACTTTTGCATAGAANTATTTATGCTTTAATGCTTTGTATTTCACTTATTGAATGATTGAATGCATCTAACAAAGCTAAGGTACTTTGTATAACCATGGGTTCTTTCTATGTCGTGGATGACTTTTGCATAGAAAGACCCGTTGGTTCAAGGCAAGTACCCCGGCTTGATCTTCATGACAACATTTAAATCTTCACCANGTCGTGGATGACTTTTGCATAGAAAGACCTATTGGTTCAAGGCAAGTACCCCGGCTTGATCTTCATGACAACATTTAAATCTTCACCATTATTGTGTTTTATCTAAAGAATGGAACATTAATGCCATGGCTGGGTGCCTTGTAGAAACACTTACTTGTTTGTAGACTGGTTGAGTCTCGGCACAGACAATTCTTGTAAACTTCTAGGAAGNGGGTGCCTTGTAGAAACACTTACTTGTTTGTAGACTGGTTGAGTCTCGACACGACAATTCTTGTAAACTTCTAGGAAGGCATTGAAACCATGTGCTTAATTCACATAGTCTATCTTTATCTTCTGATTAACTTGCTATTGACATGGGAGTTATTGAGTTATAAAGCACAAGTATAACAAATTGGATGATTACTTACATATTCTGATCCTNCATTGAAACCATGTGCTTAATTCACACAGTCTATCTTTATCTTCCGATTAACTTGCTATTGACATGGGAGTTAATTGAGTTATAAAGCACAAGTATAACAAATCGGATGATTACTTACATATTCTGATCCTCAAGCTAAAGAGTGACTATTTCACATTTGAATTTTTCTTATACTTTGTCTAGAAAACTCTTGCAAAGCATCTTATATTCTATTCAGGAAATCCCATAACTTCAAACTCTCAAGGTTTTCAATTACTCGATCTCTATCATTGCTTACTTCAAAANCAAATCGGATGATTACTTACATATTCTGATCCTCAAGCTAAAGAGTGACTATTTCACATTTGAATTTTTCTTATATTTTGTCTAGAAAACTCTTGCAAAGAATCTTATATTCTATTCAGGAAATCCCACAACTTCAAACTCTCAAGGTTTTCAATTACTCGATCTCTATCATTGCTTACTTCAAAACACTAATCATAGTTCCCTGTGGATTTGACTCCGAACTTAATCGGATTATTACTACAGCTTGACCGCCTGCACGTGGGTGTACACATTTCGAATCAAGTCGAGTTACAAAGGAAAGCACACTAAACAAAGAGCCGATCTTCAATGAAGAATGAGTGAATCACATTCCACCCTTCACGGCTTCGGTAAGGCTCTAGAAAAGTNAATTATTACTACAGCTTGACCGACTGCACTTGGGGGTACACATTTCAGATCAAGTCGAGTTACAAAGGAAAACATACTAAACAAAGAGCCGATCTTCAACGAAGAATGAGTGAATCACATTCCACCCTTCACGGCTTCGGTAAGGCTCTAGAAAAGTGAAAGAGTTTCAGTCTTCTAAGAAAGAAGGAAGCTCAAGCAATGGAAGTGAAAGACATAAACAATGAAAGCAGAAGAAAATTAGTCACTTTTGGAGGGTTGTTTCCACAACCAACAAATGGAGGGTTGCTTCCTTTAGCAAAATATGGAGGGTTGCTACCTCAACCAAAAGATGAACTAACTCCCTTGATACAAGAAAATATACATACATCTAAGGCTAGCTACATGGGTGGGATTCTAAGCNATAGTGACTTTTGGATGGTTGTTTCCACAACCAACAAATGGAGGGTTGCTTCCTTAAGCAAAATATGGAGGGTTGCTACCTCAACCAAAAGATGAACTAACTCCCTTGATACAAGAAAATATACATACATCTAAGGCTAGCTACATGGGTGGGATTCTAAGCCTCCATCTAGCTCTCTACTAGTTCTTGGTGTAGACTAAGCCTTACAAACCAAGTTCTAGTCTACTTCAAGAACCATCTCCCCTTCAAAGGCTCTCCCAATGGGAGTATTTATAGGCAAGGAGGAGGGGAGAACAAGATAGTGTGAATGAATAGTGTATGCCACCCAAGTCCAAGTGAAAGCCAACTACCCTGCAACCTGCCTGTGGAGAATGTTCGAACGTGATTTGGCATTCGAACGTTGTCTCCCTTTTTGGTTTATGGGCGTTCGAACATTTTCTAGCGTTCGAACGAGTTTTCTGCCTTTGCTTTATAGGCATTTGAACTTCAGATGGGGCCTGACCTTCTCACTCAAGTGGTTTGTGGTCTTTTGTGGAAACCTATTTCCATACTCTATGCACACCTTGGCACTTTGCACTCATCATACTGGTCTTCAATTAATTCAAGTTGACATTCGAACGTGATTTTCCATTCGAACGTGGTACTCAAGTACCTCAGGGTCTTCCTTCTTGGCTGCAACATGTCATGTCTTAACAGTCTGGTCTTCTCATAGTTCAAGTGGATGTTCAAACGTGAGTTGGCATTCAAACTTCCTTGCTTTGTTCCAAGCTTCTCCAATTTTGTCCCCCAATATGATGGTGTTACATCCAACTGTGATATTTGTTGTCCTTAAGCCCTTGTTCACTTTAGGACCTAAAATATCATCATTTAAACTCCATCAAAGTATAACTAGTCTTAAAAAGGCATAGTGGTATGCCAAATTTATGTACTAATCACATTACATGCATGAGTTTCATCACAAGGCATGACATGGATTAGTAGCACACATTTGAGAAATGAATTGATTTGAATGGATGCTTGAATTGTTAAATTGCATGTGACATTTCATATGCACTTGGGTTGGGGAGTAGCCTCCTTATGATTTACCTTATTCAGCGTGACTCACCCTTTATAGAAATATATTTCAAGTGTTAGACAAGCGCTAGTGGACGGCCCTCATTTGGACCCTTGTTGATGAAGGAGCTGAAATGTGGCTTTTAAATTGCATTTTACATATCAATCATGTAAATTTTGTTTTGAACTTGTAGATTGTAATAGAGTATGTAATGGGATTCTATTGGAGAACATTTTCATGTAAATGAATGAATGTATCGATTATGGCATAAGATTGGATGGTTAAGGGTTGAAAATTGATGAAATTTGGGAAACTTTGGGCTTAGGTATCGGTATCATGTTGTTGAAGGACCTAGGTACTGGTACATAGGCTTAAAGGTACTAATACCTAGACTCCAATGGGCTCAGGTACCATCATCCCGATAAATAGTGGGCTCAGATACCGGTATTTAGGCTATCTAGTAATGGCACCTAGCAAATAGTGGGCCCAAGTACCGATACCAAGTTACAGAGGTACCGGTACTTGGAAAACAGAAGGCTCAGGTACCGTTACAACTTATACAAGGTACAGGTATCTCTTCCCAAAACTTAAAATTTTAAAATATAACACTGAGGGGCCTTCACGTTTTAAATAATCCTCTATGGATGCTGTATATGGATAATAATAAGCTTATATTCTGGGATGTAGGCCTTAGAATGGTCATATAGTTAATACGTATACATGTTATGTGTTGGGTAGTGCTCCCGTACATNATACATAGGAGACTTTGCCCAAATTTAGTTTTTGTTATAATCCCAGTGAATGAGGTGTAACAACGTGGTATCGAGTTATACAATACTCACGGGTATTTTCACTAGTTGATGGGTGATCAACGGGTTAAGAAATGACCCCCAAATTGTGGGCGTCGTAGCTTGATATCAAAGCTTAGGTTCTTGATTACCTGGGACTTGAGGGTAGATTGGGTTAAGCCATTGCATTAATTATGCATTACATGTTATGGGCATTAAATGCTACATGTTGCTTGATGTGAAATTTTATGCATGATTCAATGTGTATGGAATGAGACAATAGGGTTAGAAAACAAAATCTTGGGGTCAGAAAAGAAAGGATTGGAAAGTTTACGGTTTGGGTGTCTACTAGTGAGTGGCATACCTCCTACCAGTGAGACAAAAGAAAACATTTTCAATGTTTTAACTTTCATCCCTAGCCTTGGAGTACTGAGTTAATGGTCTATTGCTATCTTACGTGTGTGTAACTAGGAAATAGAGGAAGAGGACACCAGAACGGCCTAGGGGGTGGACGGAACAACAATCACCGCAACCGGCCTTTGATTAACAAGCCTTCATGGAGGCTATAGGCATAATGGCAGTTACATTTGCATAAGCTAGCGCCAACATAGGCTTAGAATTCTCAAACAACCTCCAAATGTTCAAGGCACATAAATCGCCAACTTTTATGGGAGGGGGCAGATCTGATGGTGGCCGACTATGGGTTCCAACAACTATACAAGATATTCGAGGCTGTGGAGATCACATCCAACACCACTAAGATCATGCTGGCAATATTCCAGCTTGAGGGAGAGGCTCATTTATGGTGGAATTGGGCAAAGACCTCAAAGAACATTGATGCAATGACATGGGAAGTGTTTTGCGATCTCTTCATGGGAAAGTATTTCCCATCATATGTTCGGCAAGTAAAAGCCCAAGAATTCTTGGATTTAAAGCACAAGAACATGATAGTGATCGAGTATATAGCTAAGTTCACCGAGCTAGCCTATTTTGCCGATGACTATCTGGCCATAGATTTGACCAAAGTGAGGAGGTTCAAGGATAGCTTGAAATTATATCCGGAGAAAGATTGTGGGCCATTGCCTACAAGACTTAGACTTAATGGTCAAGACGACCATGACCATTAAGAGGGAAGTGGAAGACGCCAAAAGCATCTGAGAGGTGGGTGCTAAGGATAAAAGAAAGAGGGTCAATCATCTTCCACTAGTTTGGGAAAGAAACAAAGGACATCCACCGAACAAGGCTATTAACGGAAGGGCTGAGGCTATCAAGGCCAAGACTAATATCAATTCTCCCATGGTGGGAGAAATTTCAAGGCACCCTATCAGGCTAGCTAGGAGAAATGCTACTTATGCCACCAACTGGGCCATTTAAAATGGAATTGTGCTTAGAGGCAGGGATCTAAGAGCTATGGGACATCTTAGTACTAGTTATCAATAGGGCATCCATAGACGTTTTTCACTCCACCCTATCCCACCATGGGTTAGGGAAGTCAATTTTAGTTTGAAGGTGCTACACAGACACCTACTTCTTCACGAGCGGGGACTCCACAATTAGGCTATATGGGCCAGGGTCTGGACCGATGCCAAGGATAAGGCTTATAGGTAGGGACTTTGGGGACCCAGGAGTGAGTCCACATCATCACACCTCATAATGAGCTGATGGATCAGTTGGTGATTCAGGGTATATTTCTATTCTCTGACTTATGGGAAAATGTGTTATTTGATTCGGGTGCATCTCATTCATTCATTATTGCATCGTGTGTAAAAGACTTGGGTTTAGAGGTTGAGACCTTAGAGGAGACATTACATGTGAATTTTCCCCTAGAAGCTAGCGTTCATATTGATAAGATATGTTGGGGATGTGAGTTAGAGATCTAGGGGATTCTACTCACCTTGGACCTTTGGGTCATAGACATGTTAGAGGTTGACGTCATCCTCATGATGGATTAGTTACTAAGTCGTTATCGTTTGTGATCGTAAGAGAGTCATTGCTTATACACTAGAGGGTGTTTGTTTCAAATTTTAGGGAGAAAAACACGATGCTTTATCCCAAGTAGTGTAGGACTCTCGTTGACATGAACAATTAATGGGTTGGCTTCGAGCCTTACACTTATGGATGAGGTGAGACAGGAGTTGGGTCTACCTTGGGTAGTTTGTGAGTATGTGGATGGTTTCCTAGACAAGTTACTAGTATTACCTCCACATCGGGATGTAAACTTTACTATTAAGTTACAACTCGGTGCATCCTTTATTTTTATGACGCCACATAGGATGACACCTATGGAGTTGCAAGAGCTCAAGGTCTAGTTGCAAAAAGTTTTGGACAATGGTTTCATTAGACCAAGTAACTCACCTTGGGTTACTCCGGTATTGTTTGCCAAGAAGAAGAATAGGACCCTTAGGCTATGTATTGACTATTAGCAATTGAATTGGTCACCATCAAGAACAAGTACCCATTCCCACATATAGATGACTTATTTGATTAACTGAGAGGGGCATGGTTCTAGTCCATGATATATCTACACACGAAATACCATCAGTTGAGGATTAGGGAAATCAATATCCCTTAGATGGCATTTTGGACACGATACAGGCATTTTGAGTTTACCATTATACCCTTTGATTTGACAAATGCTCCAATGGCATTCATGAACCTTATGCACATGGTGTTCCAACCCTATTTAGATCAGTTTGCCATGGTCTTTGTTGATAACATCTCTAATCCAAGTTTGACGAGGAGCATGAAGGTCACTTGAGGATCGTTCTCCAGACCTTGAGAGACCACCAGTTGTACACCAAGTCCATCAAGTGTGAATTTTGGCTATCAGATGTAAAATTTTTGGGCCACGTTGTGTCTGCTATGGTGTGTCAGTGGACTTGGAGAAGGTTGAGGCAATTATGAGTTGGGAAAGGCTTAAGTTAGTCCTTCAGATACATAATTTCTTGGGATTGACGAGGTACTATTGATGAGTGGGTTTTATACCTATGAATAGAGTATTCTCAGCTTAATGAAATTTGTAGTTTTCAAGTATTTTATGTTTCTTTTTATTTGTTTTGTGTGTTTTAATATTATTTCATAGGGAGCATCATTGGGAAGGAAACAAGGTCATTTGAGAGTCTAAGTGTTGGATTATTTAAAGACTAAGCAGTAAGGGCAACTCTAGGCTTAAAAGGGAATCAACGTAGCTGTGCTAGGAGCAGTGCTGCAGCACTAGAAGAGCAGAAATTCAGTGCCCCTGCACTGATTTTAGGGGCTGCAGTGCTTGTTTTAATATGGACGTGAATTTTGGCTTGTTTTTTAGTCGAAATTGAACTCTAATGCTACATATATGCTAGGGTTTGAGATGGGATATAAAAAATACTGATTTGAGGGGATACTAATAGGGAAAAAACGAATTGAAAGAAAATTCAAGGCACGAATCGAAGAAAGCAACACAAAGAAAATTAGACTTGAAGGCTGGAGAGGAATTGAAGATTGCAACTAAGTTTTCATTCTTTTCTCTTACTTTTACTTCTTGATTTTCTGAGATATTGTTTAATTTGAGAATGATGTTTTTCAATTATGTTATGAACTAAATATTTATTAAGATTGCAACGGAACATGATGTTTAGTTAAATTGATCTAATCTCGTTTCTAGTTCTATTGATCAAATATGAGTTGTTTGTCATATTTTGTGCTTAATATATGATTGTGTGGCCAGTAATTAAGTTGATTCTCTAGATGAACTTGGGAGATGAATTATAGGGATAANCACAAAATATTGCATATCATGTGTGCATTTACACCCCTTTTATACTCTCTTTTGGGGTGAAAAGGAGGGGAATTGCAATGTTTTGAGCTTTTAATGAGCTTTTGGTGTGTTTGCAGGTAAANGTTGATTCTCTAGATGAACTTGGGAGATGAATTATAGGGATAAATCTGAATATGACAACATGCGGCTAGTTAATTCTTCTTTGGATTCAATAGTTGGGTTTGTGTATAGGATAAGAATATACCTATATATTGTTTGTAACTTTTATGAGAGTTTGAACTTAATGAATCTATTCAAAATTATTTTACATAGGAATATAGTAATTCANAGAGAGGCTGGATGATGGCTTAGAAGGTGAAAGAACCAAGAATTGAGCAAAACAGGTTAAAATCTACTGGTAGGTCTATCATAAAACTACCGGTAGGTTTTTGCTACTGGAGTGGTTTCTACTGGAAAACTACTAGAAGGTTTTGGCTACTAGAGTAAAACCTACCGATTGGTTTGGCCATCGACCTACCAATAAGTTTTTTTGAAAAACACCAGATTTTGTAACTCAAGCTTTGCCACATGGGGTCCCACCTATGGGTCTCCCACTTATTCCCTGACACTCCTTACACACAGACATGCCTTCTCAACCCTAGCCTTGGACTTTGAAGGCTTATGCATTAATGAGGAGGAGAGAGAATAGGAAAAACCTAGGAGTTGCTGGGTAGGCTATCCTAGTCTGCCCAAAGCCATCACTTTAGCCTCCTATGAATGAGAGGGCTTTCACNTAGGAAAAACCTAGGAGTTGCTGGGTAGGCTATCCTAGTCTGCCCAAAGCCATCACTTTAGCCTCCTATGAATGAGAGGGCTTTCACACACCTACGGGGACCTCCATGGATGAATTTGCAAGCTCCATTCATTATTATTGAGATTGTATTGCATTGTAGAGAGAGAAGCTCAAGGAAGAAGATGAAGTTCTAGAGAGAAACTTGTGTTTTTGCATTTTTCTTCCATCCATTTCATTTGTAGTTTCGTGTAAGACTTGTGTAAGCTTCATTCAATGTCTTTAATGTCATTTATTACAAGTACATTGCAAGTTTAGTTCTACATTTTGGATTTCACCATTGTTGTATTATGTTNGGGGTGGTATCTTACGATTCATGGTAGTTAAAGAGTCAGAGTAGAACTAACCCACTCACAACATGAAGTTGGCGGTCGTTGTCTTTGCTTTGAAGGAATGTCACCACTATCTATACGAAGAGTAGTTTGAGGTATTTTTGGACCACAAGAATCTGAAGTACATCTTCACACAGTCAGGCCTCAACATGAGGCAACACATGTAGATGGAGTACTTGGAGGACTATAACTTCACTTTGTATTACCATTCTGGTTAGGCAAATATGGTGGCTGATGCACTCAGCCAGAAGTCATGGGGAGTTTTGGCTAATATATCTTCTCAGGGGTGGCGGACATGGATTGATTAGCACAAAATATTAAGTCCAAAGGGTAGGACATGGATTGATTAGCACAAAATATTGCATATCATGTGTGCATTTACACCCCTTTTATACTCTCTTTTGGNATGAAGAATAAATTTCAACCATGGATATAATGGCATCAGGGACTGATATCAATCCTCAATTCAGGGGAAGGGTTATGGTTCCCCACTTTATAGATTTGAGGGAGGAGATTCTCAGGGAGTTTCATTACTTCTGTTTTGATGTACATCCAAGTGGAACAAAAAATGTACCACAATCTTCGCTGCTTGTATTACTAAAGTGGGATGAAGAGACATGTCAAAGACTTTGTTAATAGAAGTCTCATGTATCCGTAGGCCATGTCTGAGCACCAGAGACTAGCAGGGTTACTCCAACCTTTGGAGGTGGCTAAGTGAAAATGGGAACACGTTACTATGAATTTTGTGACGCACTTGCCACAAAATTTGCATGGGCATGACGTGATATGAGTGATTATGGACCAACTTATGAAGTTGGCGTACTTTTTGGTTGTGTGGATAACCTCACACTGGAGAAATTCTAGAAGTTTTATATATGAGAGATAGTTTGGTTACATGGGGTACCTGTATCTACTGTATTGGATCGGGATCCTAGATTCATGACCCATTTCTGGGGGAGATTTTAGCGGACTATAGGAGCACAGCTGATGATGAGCACAAATTTTCATTCCTAGACGGACATTCATTCAGAGAGGACTATCTAGAATTTATAAGACATGCTTCAGGCATGTGTCCTTCATTTTAAGGGTAGCTGGGAAGAGCATTTACCCTTAGTGGAGTTCGCCTACACTAATAGTTACCAGGCGAACATACAAATGACATCCTATGAGGTACTTTGTAGGAGTCTATGCCATTCTCTTATCTGTTTGATTGAAGTTGGAGAAGGACCTTCCATGGGTCCGGAGTTGATTATGGATACCTTGAAAAAGGTGGACTTTGAAGGGCTACGCCGATAGATAGTAGGGACTTCTAGATTTTGAGGTTGGAGATCACATTTTCTTGAAGATTATGCCTAAGAGGGGAGTGGTTAGGTTTGAGAATCAAGAAAAGTTATCGCTGAAGTATATTGGACCCTTCGAGGTATTCAAGAGGGTTGGTATAGTTACTTACTGGTTGACATTACCACCAAATCTATTTGGTGTTCACACAGTGTTCCATGTTCCCATATTCAAGAAGTACACTCCAAATCCTACACATTTGATGGATTGGGGTGAACTAGTTGTTGATGCGGATGAAACCCTCAAGGAGGGACCGGTGCGTATCATGGCTGACCGATAGTAGGTTTTGTGAGGCGAGACTGTGAAGTTAGTAAAGGTGTTGTGGCAACATCGTGGTGTGAAGGAGGCGACATGGGAGCTTGATGACACTATCCGGGCTACCTATCTATTTTTGTTTGAGGATAGAGGTAAATCTCTTGTAGTTATAGAGAATTATATGACTTATTGTATATGCATGTTGTTATACGTGCATGTGTGTGCAATTTCGGGGAAGAAATTCCTTTAAGGGGGAATAATGTAAAACCCAAGAAAATTAAAATTTTATGAAAAATGGCAAAATGGTAATTAGTCATTACGGTAAGAGTTGAAAACCAAATTTTTTCTAGAATTCGGATGATGAAATAAACCTTACCGTTAGATTAGTCTCACAAAATCTAGCTACCCAATTAATTTTCAACGAATTTAGAGATAATCAGATTTTTTATGTCTTACGATCGGGCATCATGTGACAAAAATAAACACAATCAGGATTTAATTGTGAAAGCCAAGAAATAATTTAAAATTAGTTTAATAAAAATGTATTTAATCTAAAATGGGACGAGATTAATTGATTTAGGATAAAATTTGATCAAAAAAAGAGGGACGTGTGGCACATTGTGCACCAAGTATCCAAGGTGTATAAAAAAGAGGAAAATCAAATTTTCCTCCATTTATACCTCTGCATTTTCTAGAAAAGGACAGAGAGAAAGAGGAGAGAGAGAAAAAACAAGATCTCTCTACCTTCTACCTTCGATATACGGCGATCCGTCAGTCAGATCACTTCGGGCCAAGAAAGAAATTTTTTCTACACGGCTGTACCAAAGATCGGGCCTTTTCTCCAAAATCTCAAAGGTGGAAGTTTTAGATCAAAGCTTTGAAGCTTGATTTGGGATATTCGGGACTTCTTCTATGCGAATATACACTACAAGAGGTAAGGTTCCTTTTCTAACTATATTTAATTCCAACCTAGGGTTGAAATATGAAATTGGTAGGGTTTTTGAGATGTAATCTAATGTATAACACATACCTAGTGTACTTGAAATGTCGAAAAATGGGTATATGAATATGTTTAAACCAATAGTTGTATGATTTGGTTTGATGAAATTGCTTGGTCTTGAATTTTATGAAGAATGTGTTGTTTATGCATACTATGTGTTTACGTTTGTGCCTTGAAGGTGATTGATAAAATGTCTATGAATGATTAAATGTGTTACTTGAAATGGAAATGATAAAACATGCTTAGTGGAGATTGTGGAATGTAATTATATACTTTATGATATAATTGACATTTGAGAAATTAAGAATGTTAGTGGAAATTGAATATGTTCATAATATGCTCATGATATGATGGACATGATACTGTAATTGCAATTGTACATTACATTTGTAGATGTACGGGTAGCATCGCGTTCATAGGCATTCGACATGAATATGGGTGTGTGTGTGCTTGGTTTTGATCAAACACTATCCTTGGTGGGTTGATACTTGGGCTCGAAAAGGTTAGACCTAGGTTTGACTGAGTCACACATGTTGCATTGAAAACATGTGTCAGGGTTAGCAAGAAGGGCTAGATTCTCTCTCGGGTGCAAGACCCGATAATTTCAAACACACTCTTGTTAGTATCGAGTCCATAAAGTGTGTCGGCATACGTGAAGCCATTGGTGATAGATACCATGTCAGTTGGGTACCCATTGGTGAAAGTCCATAAATAACCATCCCAAGAAAGAAACAAGATTTTATAAAATGGTCAATGGATATAGAATATCAATGGCAGGGGCTTGGTATGCCCGGATGCATATGCATGACATGACATGTGTTATAGGAGCCAATGGAGGGCTTAGGTTTGTATTGTTGTGTCAGTTTCATCACAAGGCATGACATGAATTAGTAGCATTCATTTGAGAAATGAATTTATTTGAATAGATGCTTGATTTGTTGAATTACCTGTGACATTTCATATGCATCTGGATTGGGAAGTAGCCTCCTTAGGAGATACCCTATTGAACATGGCTCGTCCTTTATGAAAACATATTTCAAGTGTTAGAGAAGCGCCAATGGACGGCCCTCATTTGGGCCTTATTGATGAAGGACCCAGAATATAGCTTTTAAATTTCATTTTCTAAATCAATCATGTAAATTTTGTTTTAAACTTGTATATTGTAATAGAGTATGTAATGAGACTCTATTGGACAATGTTTTCATGTAAATAAATGAATGTATCAAGTGTGGTATGAGATTGGATGGTTAAGGGTTGAAAATTGGTGAAATTTGAGAAAATCTGGGCTTAGGTATTGGTACCTATGTGAATAGGTACAGGTACCACATTGTCAAATGACCCAGGTACCGGTACCTAGGCTTACAGGTACTGGAACCTAGATTCCAGTGGGCTCAGGTACCCGTACCTAGGCATTAGATATCGATACCTCGATGAATAGTGGGCTCTGGTACCAATATCTAAGGTATCAGGTATCGATACCTAGCAAACAATGGGTCCAGGTATCAATACCAAGTTACATAGGTACCGATACTTGGCAAACAGAAGGCTCATGTATCGGTACCACTTATACGAGGTACCGGTACCTTTACCCAAAACTTAAAATTTTAAAATGTAACACTAAGAGGCCTTCACTTTTTGAACAATCCTCTATAGATGATGTAAATGGATAATAATGAACTTATATTTTGGGATGTAGGCCTTGGAATGGTCATGTAGTTAGTGCATGTATAGGTTATATGTTGGATAGTTCTCCTGTACAAAGGAGACTCTGGCCAAATTCTATTTTGGTCATGATCCCTGTGAATCGGGTGTAATGACGTGATATTAGGTTACACAGTACTCACAGGTATTTTCACGGGTTGATGGGTGATCAATGGGTTAAGAAAGGACTATTGGATTTGGGGAGCCATAGCGGGAAAGAGATTGACAAAACCATCAGGCCTATAGTCTCTAAACCTACAGAAAAAGAGACTCAGAGTACCTCTAAGGATTGTGAGACAATTGAGCTACTAAAGGTTATTAAGTCTAATGAAATTACATGTCCTATTTCTGCACCCTACCCTCACAGATTGAAAATGCTTGGTAAACAAACTAACAATGCTGAAATCTTTGATTTGTTTAAGCAAGTAAAAATTAATATTCCATTACTTGATGCTATTCAATAAGTGCCATCCTATACGAAGTTCTTGAAGGACCTTTGAACTATCAAAAGAAAATTAAATATTCAGACAAAAGCATTCTTGAAAGAGCTGGTTAATTCTATCTTGTAAACCAATACTCCACCTAAGTACAAAGATCCCAGTTGTTCCATAGTTTCTATTATCATTGGGGACTGTCAGGTGGAGCAAGCACTATTAGACTTGGGTGCGAGTGTAAATCTCCTACCCTTCTCAATATACAAGCAGCTAGGTTTGGGAGAGTTGAATCCTACATCGATTACTCTCCAACTTGCAGATTAGATTGTGAAGTTGCTGAGGGGGATAGTGGAAGAGTGGATAGATTTTACATCCCTGATAAGTTTATAGTTCTTGATACTACACCTGTTGCTAACCCTTCTTTGCAGATTCAAATAATTTTAGGACCATTCTTAGCCATATCAAATGCAATGCTAAATTTTCAGAGTGGTATCATGAAATGTGACTTGATCTTAATCGTAAACCCAAGTATAAGTGGCCAAGTTGTAATATTATTCGGTTAAGTCTGAGGTCGAATCCACACGGAGTTATTTGTTGGAAATCAAAATAGAAAAGGTAAGATTGTCGTACGCGTGCATTACAACAACTTGTGATGTGAACTTAGAACTGATAAGTAAATACTTACATTAACTTTTTGATTACAACAATTGAAAATTGCTACACTTTAGTTCAGAGATCCAACATGCATCCTATTGTTTGACTATGTAAATGCCACCGTACAACAATTAACTCTTGTNAACAATTGAAAATTGCTACACTTTAGTTCAGAGATCCAACATGCATCCTATTGTTTGACTATGTAAATGCCACCGTACAACAATTAACTCTTGTGTCAATAGAAGTTTAACTGGTATGTCTGATATATAAGTTGAACCATATCACAACAATGCTTAAGTATGCACCTTACAACAACCAAATAACCCTAGTAAACCCGAAGGTGAACTATTCAAAAGGTTTACTATAGCTATTTGATCGATAAGTCTATGATTCAATGAATACGGAGTTCTAGTTTATGCATTGAATCAAAAGCATTGACTATTGCAAGATTTAACCCGTCTATAACCAATCTACCGATTATTACATAAATTCCAACCATGTGCGTAATTGAATCATGCATGAAGTACATAATAATGTATAGATGAAATGGTATACAACAATAATTTTAGCTCAGCACTCATAACCATGAGCATATAACAACACGATACCAAATATAAATAAAATTATCCATCACTTANCGAAGTACATAATAATGTATAGATGAAATGGTATACAACAATAATTTTAGCTCAGCACTCGTAACCATGAGCATATAACAACACGATACCAAATATAAATAAAATTATCCATCACTTAAGGGAGGTATAATCACTAAAGCATAGGTAAAACATTAATATTTTCATAATGCAAATTACACATATCTTCAACCTTTACTAAAGAGTATAAACAGACTACTCACACTTAATTGCTGCAGACAAGCAAGAAGGGCAAGAAAATCATATTACAATGCAATGTAAATGCATCATTCCCCAAGGAATAGTTGAAACACCCNCCATAATGCAAATTACACATATCTTCAACCTTTACTAAAGAGTATAAACAGACTACTCACACTTAATTGCTGCAGACGAGCAAGAAGGGCAAGACAATCATATTACAATGCAATGTAAATGCATCATTCCCCAAGGAATAGTTGAAACACCCTCACTCTTATTACCGACTAGGAAAAAAAAGTGAGAGAGGTTCAACCCTCCAAGTATACAAGAATACAAAGAAATGTAAAAGAAGAGAATTTTTGGCTAGGAGTGTTTAGGGTAGGGTATTCTTATCTAAGACTTTTCCTCTTCAAAGACTAGAAGATCCTCCTTCGAAATGACCCAGAACCTACTTATTTATAGGCGTCAAGGCCTGATTAAGGATGCAGACACCCAAGATAACCAATCAGGAGTTCTGTCACATCAAGAAACCAATGGGAAAGAAGCTTGAAGTTGAGGCGGTTAAGGCCACCATTTGGACGATGCTCATACTTTGGATTTTGCCTTGCTGCCTTCTTTGTTGACTTATTTGACTTCGGCCACCATTGGGATGGTGGTTTCACCATCCGGATAGTGAGCTTCTTGCTAAAATTCATTTTGCCTCCCTCCTTTTGTTCTTCTTTCACACTTTAATCCTCCAAGTTTACTTAATTACATACAAAACCTACAAAATACATAATTTAAACATTAATCATAATATAGTCTCAATTAATCACTTTAAATCAATTAACGCACATAATTAACCCTAAACCCTAATTCATTTATACAGTTTTTAGGGTTAATCAAAATGTTCATTNACTTAATTACATACAAAACCTACAAAATACGTAATTTAAACATTAATCATAATATAGTCTCAATTAATCACTTTAAATCAATTAATGCACATACTTAACCCTAAACCCTAATTCATTTATACAGTTTTTAGGGTTAATCAAAATGTTCATTTGGAAATATGACCATTGAATTTAACAGTTTTCATTTGGTTAACCAACTAAGTGGTGAGGGAGAATTTTGTGAAGTGAAGGAAGTGGAAAAGATCATAGAGGAAACATTTAATAACTCTATGTGTTTTGAACCTTTACAAACTTGTTTAATTAATTATGTGCATGATGGTGAGAACTTCGAGGCTATTTTTTATGCTAATCTGTTGTATTCTTCATAGGAGTTGTGTGTAGTTGAGAAAATGATAAAGAAGAAAAAGTTCATTGGAGGAACCAAGTCTCGATGGGAATTAGGCAATGGGCAATTGGAGCCCGAATGATCCCTTTATATAAAAAAAAAAAAAAAAAACTCTTTGTACATAGTAGTTTTAGTTAGTTTTTTTTTATTTCTTTAGTTTTTCTATGATTATGCTAATTCTTCTTCTTTGTTTTCCAGTTAGTTAATTTAGTTAGGAGCTTCTTTCCAACTGTTTTTCTTCCCTTATCTTTTTCATTTTTCTCATTACATTACTTCTTTTACATTAAGAACAATGCATAACTTAAGTTGGGGTGGAGGGTTACATCACTAGAAGGAAAAGATAAAATTAAAATTTAAAATTTAAAATTTTGAAAAATCAATAAAGAGGAAAGATGTCTATCTAGATTCTATTATTGTTTCATATTGTTGCGAAGTTTAGATTTGGTATCAGAAAATCGGATTGATTGTATATAGTACTCTAGGATTTTATTTTATGTTTGAGTATCATACTTATGTTGTATTTGAAACTCAAAACTATGTTCACCATGAGCATGTTTGTTTTTTTAATTTATTGAATAAGGTTTATAATTTGAAAGGGTTTGACATCTATAGTGGAGATGCAGGTAAAAAACCTTTAAGTTTTGTGCANTTTATTGAATAAGGTTTATAATTTGAAAGGGTTTGACATCTATAGTGGAGATGCAGGTAAAAAACCTTTAAGTTTTGTGCATATCATTTTTAGAGAGCTATAATACATTTACTCAAAGAATATTCTTTCCAATTCAATTTCATTCAATAATATCATTATTTTTCTTTCGTTAGGAGCATATGGGTGATTAGTTGGTTATATCTCAAAAATAAGAAATAATTTTCCATGCTTTTTGAGAAATGATTTTAGGTAAATTTTGGAATTTATTTGAGCTTTAAGCCTGTTCTTTCTTTTCATTGTCCTTACAAGCTGCCGGGATTTGCTATGTTCTTGCTATATGAGTGGGAATTATTGATAGAATGCTCAACCATGAAAAGAAGAATAAGAAAGAATAAAAGAGAAAAGTTATGCTCAAAAAAAAAAAAGGGAGTTGAAGGTGTGAAAAGCCAAAGGTTGTTTATAGGAAAAGAATGAAGGACATATGGTTGTTATGTTATGTCAAAAGAAGAATGCAAGTGTTGAATAAAGAATATGTCCATGGGATAACTTCTTTAGAATAATCAATACCCCTCATTTCTTAAACCCTTAACCTAAGGCCACATTACAACCAGAAAAAAGTCCTATCTAATTTTAGAGAGTAAGGACGAGTGTGTATGTTTTAATGAATAGGGAATATACCAATAGCATTGCTTCCATGTCTCTTAACATTCTTTCATGAGATTATGTCAAGGTTGTTTCACTTTGATTGATTCTTTTTATTTGGACATATGTGAGTATACTTTTTTTTTTGTCTGCATAAATTTGATCCTCACATATAACTTATGAGTGAAAAGTCACTATAACAGAAATTTTTTTTCTGAGAATGCAAACTTTGGTTAGATTGGCATTGAAGCTAGCATTAGATAGCTACTAGAGATGTGAACTTTGTTTGATAAATCTCTTAAATTGTAGATTCATATCACACACACACACATGAGTTTTGCATGCTAACATAATCGTGAATACTCTTATATAGCATTTCATCCTATAGTGGAGTTTTTTGTGCATTAATTTGAGTGGATGTGTGAAGACCCTGCCCCATTACCGGGACCTTGTCTTCCAAGGGTTAACCTCCCATTACCGGGATATCACCACCCTCCACCAAAGGATTTCGGCTAACCTGTGGGTCAAACCCCCACAGTAGCCTTTACCTCTGTCCCACATCGGGGAAAGAGTCGTCTCCCCACCCCCATATAAGCCGAAGCACCATATGAGAGCAGTACCCAAGGACCACAGTGTGCTATTTGGGTACTGCTCTCATATGGTGCTTCGGCTTATATGGGGGTGGGGAGACGACTCCTTCCCCGATGTGGGACGGAGGTAAAGGCTACTGTGGGGCGAGTCCTGCTTTAGCCGAAATCCTTTGGTGGAGGGCGGTAATGCTCTTGGAAGACCTACATCCCGGTAATGGGAGGAGTCTTCACACAAAAGGCGCCTTTTATGTGAAGACCCTGCCCCATTACCGGGACCCTGTCTTCCAAGGGTTAACCTCCCATTACCGGGATATCACCACCCTCCACCAAAGGATTTCGGCTAACCTGTGGGTCAAACCCCCACAGTAGCCTTTACCTCCGTCCCACATCGGGGAAAGAGTCGTCTCCCCACCCCCATATAAGCCGAAGCACCATATGAGAGCAGTACCCAAGTAGCACACTGTGGTACTTGGGTACTGCTCTCATATGGTGCTTCGGCTTATATGGGGGTGGGGAGACGACTCTTTCCCCGATGTGGGACAGAGGTAAAGGCTACTGTGGGGGTTTGTCCCGCAGGTTAGCCGAAATCCTTTGGTGGAGGGCGGTATATCCCGGTAATGGGAGGATTGCCCTTGGAAGACAGGGGTCCGGTAATGGACCAGGGTCTTCACAGGATGTGATATGTCTTTAGTTTCATAGTAATTAAGGAATAATAATGTTTCCAGATAGGTAAAATGGTGTTTGTAGATATATTCTCTCGAAACCTTCATGAGACAAAACTCGTCTACTAAGGGTAACCATGAGGTTTAACAGCTTAGTGCATAGGCTAAATGCATTCGTGATTGCCTATGAAAGTAGTTATTTGTTTTACATTTAATTCTTTTTATTTATTAGATTGTTTTATTATGCTTTAAATTCATTTGCATTGTATTTATTTTGAGAATAAATTGCACTGCATATATTCTGAGAATTTTTGGGCACATATGAAATGTGATTAAAGATTTTTATGTGTACATTGTTTAGTCTTAGGATTTAGATTATTAGTTTAGTTTTAAATTTGAAAAAAATGGGAAAATTAAGAAATTTTAGAATTTTTTTCAAGATGAACCGGTAGGTAAAAATCTGCTTTCTACGGGTCCATCCTTGTTCTAACTGAAAGTTTTAAAAGGGGATTCTAACGGTTTATATCATTTCATTAATTTAAACCACAAAGACCCATTCTCTTAAAACTCTCCTTAAGGTGCCGAAAAACTCTACACTACCTTCAAGAGTCTTCCAATCCATCCATTGATCTCATTAACCTTTGATTCCTTGCTTGATTTTCGGAAATGGCCATGAGGTGGGTTTTAGTTTCACCAAGCCAAGAGTGGATTTCATGGGTGATTAGTGACTTGATCCAAAATGTGCACACCCAAGTGCAGGCGGTCAAGCTATAAAAATAATCCGGTTAAGCCCGGAGTCGAATCCACAGGGAACTATAATTAGTGTTTTGAAGTAAGTAGTGACAAAGACCAAGTAATTGAAAACCTTGAGAGTTTGAAGTTGTGGGATTTCCTAAATAGAATATAAGATTTTTTCCAAGAGTTATCTAGACAAAATATAAGATAAATTCAAATGTGAAATAGTCACTCTTTAGCTTAAGGATCAGAATATGTAAGTAATCATCCGGTTTGTTATATTTGTGCTTTATAATTCAATTAACTCCGATGTCAAAAAGAAGTTAATCGGAAGATAAAGATGGACTGTGTGAACTGAGCACATGGTTTCGATGCCTTCCTAGAAGTTTACAAGAATTGTCTGTGTCGAGACTCAACCCGTCTACAAACAACCAAGTATTTATACAAGGCATCTAACCGTGGAATTAATATTTCATTCTTTATATAAAGCACAATAATGGTGAAGATTGAATTGTTGTCATGAAGATCTAGCAAGGGTCATCCGTAACATAGAAAGAACCCATGGTTATACAAAGTAGCATAGTTTTGCTAGATGCATTCAATCATTCAATAAGTGAAATATAAATCATTAAAGCATAAAGGAAATGCAGAAATATAACTTCCGGGTAATCAATACATGTTCATCACCTCTTACTAAAAGGTGAATGAGGAACTACTCACTTTTCATTGCTTGGGTAAAGCTAGAAAAGTGAGTCATACTCATCCCTCCAAGTAGAGGAGTTACAAAATGAAAGTACAATAAACAAGGAGCAAATCTTCAACAAATAATGAGTGAATCACATTCCACCCTTCACAGCTTTGGTAAAACTCTAGAAAAGTGGAAGAGTTTCACTCCTCTACGAAAGAAGGAAGCTCAAGCAATGCAAGTGAAATAAAAGAACAATAAAAGTAAAAGAAAACTAGTCACATTTGGAGGGTGGCTTCCTCAACCAATAAATGGAGGGTTGCTTCCTCAACCAAAAGATGAACTATCTGCCTTGATACAAACAAATATAAATCTAGCTATATGAGTGGGATTCTAAGCCTCCATCTAGCTCTTAACTAGTTCTTGGTGTAGTCTAAGCCCTATAAACCAAGTTCTAGTATTCTACAAGAACATCCTCCTTTGAAGCTCCCATAATGAGAGTATTTATAGGCAAGGAGTAGGAGGGGGGTGGTGAAAGAATAGTGTATGTCGCCCAAGTCCAAATGAAAGTCAACCACTCTACAGTCTGTCTGTGGAGAACGTTCGAACATGAGTTGGCATTCGAACGTGGTATCTGTTTTTGCTTTATGGTCATTCGAATGTTGTATGACATTCGAATTTTTCTTCTGTCTTTCCTTTATGGGCGTTCGATTGCCAGATGGGGTTTGACCCCCTCACTCAAGTGGCCTGTAGTCTTTTGTGGAAATCTATTTCCACACTCTATGCAGAACTTGACACTTTGCACTCATCACCCAGTCTTCAATTAATTCAAGTGGACGTTCGAACATGAGTTGGCATTCGAACGTGGTACTCAAGTACTTCAAGGTCTTCCTTCTTGGCTGTAACACGTCATGGCTTAGCAATCTGGTCTTTTCATAGTTCAAGTAGACATTCGAATGTGAGTTGGCGTTCGAACATTCTTACTTTGTTCCAAGCTTCTCCAATTTTGCCCCCAATATGCTGGTGTTACATCCAAGTGTGATTTTTGTTGTTCTTAAGCTCTTGTTCACTTTAGGGCCTGAAATGTCATCACTGAAACTCCATTAAAGTATAATTAGTCTTAAAAGAGCATAGTAATATGCTAATTTTAACTACTAATCACACCCTCCCAACCTTAATATTGCTAGTCTCTAGTAATACAATAACAATGGAATGCAAATCTATTTCTAATGCCTTTTTCATTGGTAATCTGGTTGCATTTAGCATATGCAACAAGCCGTTAAACCACTAGGTTTACCCTAACGAGCGAGTGTTGTCTCGTGAGGGTTTTTAGTGAAACTACCTACAAACTTTAGTCGAACAGATGTGTATGTGGGATTGCTGATTAAAGTAAATTAGCATCATGGTTGTTGAGATACCCAACCCTCAATTTTGACTTACATCCAGCATGCTCCTCATTAGTAGGTATTTATTCTATGCAAAAATTAGCATCAGTTACATTGGCATTTGGAATTCCTTCTGTAGTAGGAATGGTCATTCTAGAAACAAGAATTGATACATAACAAACATTCCATTTTACCACCTTCCATGGTTTGCTTTGATTTCACTAATCTCTCTTATAAGTGCCCTCTGCAAAAATTCACTCCAGTTATAGTGACTTGTCTCTCAAAGGGCATGTGATCAGAAGATAGCCAGTCGAAAAATTACTTGCACAGTTAGAAAAGGAGTGAAGTTTAAGGAAACAAACTAATCATGTTTTGGCATAATCTCATGGAGGAATATTGATGCAAATAAAGAAATATTATTTGACATGCCCCAACTATTAATTGACAACACACACATGCATCAGACTTGAGATCAATTAGGGCTTTGTATAGGTTGTAACATGGCCAAAGGTCAGTGGCTACCAAAATGACGTCAATGTTATTCAAAAGCTATCTTCTTATTATGTAGTGTAGCACACCTCTTTCTAGCTTTTTGATCTTTTGCCTAGCAGTGGTATTTCTCTTATTTTTTACTTTTTTCACTTTCTTGGCAATTCCTTGTCTTTCAATCTCTTTTCTTTTTTGGTTGTTCTCACCGATTTTTTTTCTTTTGTTGGACAATGGATACCATTGTCTTCTCTATTTCTCTTGCTTTTCTGTATCATACTGATTTATAAGAGGGTGCAAGAAAATTAGATGGCAAGGTATATCAAGTACATTTTCTTGTGGCTCGGTTAGCATATGGGTTTTTTGAAAAAAAAAAAGAAATCATTCATTGAAAGCTCAAGTATGGCTAACTAGGGATATTCNGTTAGCATATGGGTTTTTTGAAAAAAAAAAAGAAATCATTCATTGAAAGCTCAAGTATGGCTAACTAGGGATATTCTTTTAAAAGAAATGGCTAAGACTTAAGGTGAAATCAAAGATGGCCTAAGATCCTTTCACAAGTATGTGCACCTGTATGTGTCGTATGAACAGACATGTCAATAGATTGCTTTAGTTGCATTAATCAAATCAAATTTAATGAGATTATTCAAAGATAGATAGTGAAAAACCTTTCTCGAGTAAACGTTGATCTCCTCTCAAAAAGCATCGCAAGGCTCAAAGCTTACCATGGTATTTTTCGCTATCTCCACTGGTTATGACGGGTTGCTTCGGGGAATGTCGGTTATATATCAATTCTATTTTCAAGTCTGATCATCTTGTACCTTAAGAACAACAAAACTGATGTTCATTTGACAATTTAAGCATAAAAATAACACCAGTTTTCCAAGAAATGTGGTTTTAAGTCTAGATTGCTAAGTTAAGGTGTCAAACTGATCATATGCTTAGTCATTTTAACAATCAACCTTAGCATCCGCATTTCTTTCATTATTTATCAAGAATTACTAAATTGCTAATTCTATACATATATTTTAAATAGATAAAAGTGATAAACTGAAAGATTCACTTCACAAAATTTGATCATTTACAATAGTACCAATGATTCAATCCATTATAAAAGAAATGACTAAGACACAAAAACTTCAAGTATTCTCAATCATCAACCCAAAAAGAAACAAACATCCAGCAAAGAAGAAACAAAATTTCACAACAAACTACAAATATCCACAAGAAGCAACCAAAGAAGAAACTCCTCCACGGAAGGAACCACAACAAATTTTTAATTACAGAAACCCCCAAGAAACTACCAAAGAAGAAATCTTAAAAAAGAAGCAACAGTAATCACAACCAAAATCAAGAACAGAAATCAATCTCCTCCACCAAATCCAACCCCTTGTCGAAGAAATCTCCTCCCTGACCAAGAAAAACCCCTCATCCCTGTTAGCTCGGTTCTGATAATGTTCAACGCCACATTCTTTCTCGGAGGGTATATTGGGTTTTGCACCCGAGGCACTTCTTGCCTCAATTCTCGTACATAATCTTTGTCTACATCAATGTAGATCCCCCTCACATAACTCTTTAGTGCCCTATTGACTATTTTGGTGATGGAGTAAAACTCCTGCACCAAGTCAATCACGACTTCCCCGCCGTTCCTCAAATATAACCCCCATCCTCTTTTCTCCATCTCTGCAAAGATACCTAATTCAACAAAATCACTAAAGATTACATCACGTTCACAAACAACAGCGTGATTTTAGTAATAGTTCTCATACATGTTTGCTTTGAGAGCCGAGGGGAAGCAGGTTTTGTCATATCTTCGGACAATGGGTGGTCTCCCTTCTCTAACTTCAATCACCTCCTCCACGAAATTGGGCTTTTGAGTGATTGGGTTGCGCCTAGCAGGGAGCTTGACTCTTGGCATGGTTTTTGGGTTTGGAGATAGTTAGGGCTTAAAATGCTAGAGTTTTTGGTGAAAATGGGGATTATTGATGTGGGAATGGCTTTGATGCGGTTGATTTGGGGTAGAAATCAGGAATAAGTGGTGTTTTGGGGGCGGGGTAATGAGAAGTCAGCCTAGGTTTTGGAGTTTTTTCAAGGGTTTTGGAGTTTTTGAAATGGAGAAGACTAACTAGGCTTTTATAGCCTGAGTAGTGACATTCGAACGTAGTTAACGTTCAAATGTATCTAGAAGGATTTTAAATAGATCGTTCGAACATGAGTTTCGTTAGAACGTGGTGAGCTCTTAGTACTTCTGAGTTCTATCAGAGACCAAAGTGTTGTATGTTCATAGTGTTCGAATGTTCTATTGGCGTTCAAACGTTACTCTCGTTTGAACGTGCTATTGGCGTTCGAATGGGCTGAGCTCGCAGTACTTTTCATTTCCATCAGAAGCTAAGTATTGCAAGCAACTAACATTCAAACGTCACTTGACGTTCAAACGTGGAATCAAAAATCAAAAAAAAATTTGCACTACACTATGCATAATAAAAGAGGGCAGTATACACAAGTTTGAACCATAAATTCATGGCGTCTCAGGATAAGTCCCTACTTATGCTTTAGGTTGGTATTTTGGGACATTTCTTACTCGGGCCATATTTTCCTTTTAGTCAAAAGATTTTGTACAAAAAAAAGGATTTTTACACTTTTTACAAAAATTCCCTTGACTTTCATCCCACCTACTCTAATCCGAGTCTCCCTCTGTATCTGTGTAGTTCAAATAACTAGTGACTCTCCCAATTTCCTCTCTCACAAACCGGTTAAGCAAAGTACCGGAATAGCATGGCGTCTCAAGGTAATCCACTCAACCCATTCACTATCCAGTCTAATCGATCGAGTGCGAGACCAAAAATTGGTTCAGAATACTAATTATATATTTTCTCGTGAAAGACTTTGTCACACTATTTACATGCACCAAGCCTTTTGGTATGACAACGTCTAGCAAAAGTGCTTCTGCCACAGAGGGGTTTCTTTTGCTCTTCTCGGATCTCATTTTTTCTTACCAGTCTCACTTTTCTCATGATCACAACATGCACATTAGATGGAAAAGTTCGTAAAACTCATAAACTAAACCAAAAAATTTTAACATCCATGTTTTCTATGCTTTAAGAGTCACCATCTGGTTCTTTAACGTCTGTCAGACACAAAGAAGATTAAAGCTGACTCACAGGCATAATCATTAATTTATACAAAATACAAGGCAAGGTACACAATATGATCAAAAATAGCAACAACAATAGTAAAAACAATAAAAATTTATGGACTACACAAAATATGAACTGTTCTCACCCCCAATCTAAACTGAACATTGTCCCCAATGTTTCAAATTTACCGATATGTTGAGCTTGGAGATGAGATTGAAAGGTAAAGATCTATTCATTTGCCAAAAAACTACAAGCAAAATACAGAAATTAATCATCTCTTTGCAGATATGGGTTTTCGCTAGGATGAAAACCCTTGATTTGAGTGTAGACAGAAGAAGAAGAAGAAAAAGAGCCATGTGCAAATAGAGTAAACACATGCAGATCATGAGATAAAGGATTGGGTCTTTAGGTAATATGAGCATGGAACTGTTGGGAGTTGGGTCATGGTTACAGAAGATTGCGAACTAGGAAAGAAAGAGAAGAAGAAGACGAAGAAAGAAAAAGGAAAGGCGGTGGGGAAAAAGAGAAAAGGGGGAGGATGCCTTATAAAGACGCTGTCATGGGTCGGGTTTGATCAGGTTTTTCTTGATCTGACCCCTTTATGTGTGCAAGCATAAATCTCGGAGGGATGTTTTGGGTCCATTAAAAGAATTGTTTCCACATTTTTGACAAAATTCTCCAAAAATGGTTTCAACTGCTAACCATTAACAATAAAGATGTTACCGTTTAAGGGGTTTTCCACTTATACTGCTCCATGTCCAAACACTTTTTTGATAATGTAAGGTCTAGTCCACCTTGATTTCAACTTACCAGGAAAGAGGCGGAGTCTTGAATTAAACAACAAGACTTTTTGAAAAGGTTCAAAAGACTTCCGCATAATATTCTTGTCATGAAAAATTTTCATCCTGTTTTTAGTAATCTTAGCATTTTCCTATGCTTCATTTTTCAATTCCTCCAATTGGTTAATATGAAGTTTCCTTACTAGTCCGGCCTTGTCCAAGTCAAGGTTCATTCCTTTAATGGCCCAGTATGCCCTATGTTCCAATTCAACAGGCAGGTGACAAGGCTTGCCATAGACTAATCGATAAGGAGACATGCCCAAAATTGTTTTAAACGTAGTGCGATATGCCCAGAGTGCATCAGTTAGCCTTGACAACCAATCTTTGTGGTCTGGATTTACCATTTTTTCTAAGATTAATTTGATCTCCCGATTAGCTAATTCAGCCTGTCCACTAGTCCGTGGATGATAAGGGGTTACAATTTTGTAAAAAATCAAGTACTTTTTCATCAAATTTCGGAAAGGACGATTAAAAAAATGAGCATTCCCATCACTTATGATTGATTTTGAAATTCCAAACCAAGACAACATTTTCTTTCAAAAATTTTATCATCGTTTGGTGATCATTATTTCGGCATGGAATTGGCTCAACCCATTTGGACACATAGTCTACGGCCACTAAAATATATAGATAGCCAAAGGAAGGGGAAAATGTTTCCATAAAATCGATGCCACAACATTCAAAAATTTCAATCACCAAAATGGGTTTTAAGGGGATCAAATTTCTTTTTAAAATGTTCCCCAACCTTTGGCATCCATCGCAAGTTAAACAAAAATCATGGACATCTTTGAAAAGTGTTGGCCAGTAAAATTCACACTGCAAGATTTTCACAGCGATTTTCCTTAATGAAAAATGGCCACCGCATGCTTCAAACTGACAAAATGTTATTACTTGTCTTCTTTCTCGAGTAGGGATGCAACGTCTTATGATTTGATCCTTATAGTACTAAAATACGTATGGATCTTCCCAAAAGAAGTTACCAACCTCCCTCAAAAAATTCTTTTTGTCCATGGGGGTGAAGGACGGAGGGAGTGTTCCAATAGCAAGGAAATTAGCAATATCAGCGTACCATGGGGTCTCATCAATTATAAACAATTGGTCATCGGGCAATTTTTTATTGATTGTCAATCCATCTTCGTGAAAGTCATACGTCAACCTGGACAGATAGTCTGCCACCACATTCTCGACTCCCTTCTTGTCCTTAATAACTAGATCAACTTTTGAATAAGAGTATCCATCTTAAGAGCCTTAGCTTGGCGTCCTTCTTTGTGAGCAAAAATTTCAGTGCTGCATCGTTAGTAGATACAACAACAGAAGAACCAATGAGATAAGAACGAAATTTCTCCCAAACAAAAACTACAACAAACAATTGTTTTTCAGTTGTTGAATAATTCATTTGAGCATTGTTTAAAGTTTTGCTTATATAGTAAATCACATAGGGTTTCTTATCCTTTCTTTGTCCCAATACAACACCTACAATATAATCACTTACATCACACATTAGTTCAAAGGGTAAAGTCCAGTCAAGGGGCTACATTATTGGGGCAGAAATTAACATTCCTTTAAGCTTATCAAAAGTTTTTTGGCATGCTTCATTCCAATCAAAGATTACGTCCTGACTTAGAAGATGACACAGGGGTTTTGCTATGGTGTTGAAATCTTTTATGAATCTCCTGTAAAAACTTACATGTCCTAGAAATGATAAGACATGCTATATAGTCCTTGGAACAGGCAGATTTCCAATTAGATCTATTTTTGCCTTGTCTACTTTCATGCCCTCAGACGACACAATGTGACCTAAGACAATGCCTTGTGTTACCATGAAGTGGCATTTCTCCTAATTAAGTACCAGATTGGCTACCTAACATCTTATCAACACCTTTTCTAGGTTGGCTAGACATAAATCAAATGAGTCACCATAGACAGAGAAGTCATCCATGAATACTTCCAAAAATTTCTTCACCATGTCACTAAACAAGCTTAGCATGCATCTTTAGAATGTAGCAGGAGCGTTACAAAGTCTGAATGGCAACCTTTTGAATGCAAAAGTTTCAAAGGGGCATGTGAATGTGGTTTTCTCCTAATCATTGAATGCTATCTCAATTTGATTGTACCCTGAATACCCATCTAGGAAACAGTAAAATTCATGGCCTGCAATTCTCTCTAGAACCTGNCCCCAAGTCAAGCAATGCTTGCTCCACCCGGCAATTTCCAATGGTTATGGCAATTATAGGATAGCCGGGGTCTTTGAACTTCGGATGAGTGTTTGTCCTCAATATTGAGCTCACTTGCTCAGTGAGAAATGCTTTCTTATGAACATTTAATTTCCTCTTCACCGTGCATAAGTCCTTCAAAATCTTAGCACATGATGGAATTTTCTTGATGATGTCGAGTAGTGGAATGTTGATCTTCACCTGCTTAAATATTTCTCGAATATCAGCATAGTTAGCCACCTTGACAGGTTGCTTCAATCGACTAGGAAAAGGAGCAGGCATGGGGGAGACAAGCACACTATCATCAATCAATTTTTCTTACTTAACCACTTCACTTTCTTTCTTTTCACTCTCCTTACCCTCTTCGGTGTCACCCATGATCTCTTCTTCTATTGGCAATGTGGTCTTGGGTGGGACCTTTGGCACAACGGTCTTTTCGATTTGTTTGCCACTACGAAGGGTAATGACTGCTTTGAGTTGCTCATAACTCTCTTTGTTGGGCTCAGACAACTCAACCACATGTTGGCATTTAGGGTTCTCTTAGGGTTGAGTGGGGGAATTTCTCCTTTTCTTGTTGTGATAACCCTATGGCATTGGTAATTTTTGTAAGTTGAGCCGAGATGTTGTTGTTGTTTAAAGTGGTTTGGCTTTGGATGAAATTATAGAGCACATCCTCCAAGTTCCTCTTATGGGGAGGTTGGTATGTGGGGGGATTGGATGGTCCTTGATGAGAAAAGCTTTGTGGAGGTGGACTTGATGAAAAATTCTGTGGTGGTGGTTTGATGAATACCCTTGCGGATTATTCCCGAGGTATTGGGAGCTAGACGGTTGCCCTTGGCCATGGTATTAATTTTGCTTGGGGGCATGGGAGATGAATATGCATTTGAACCATGAGGAACGGGATTCTCATTTTTCCAACTAAAATTTGGGTGATTATTCTACCCCAAATTGTAGGTGTTCGAATTGGAAGAGAATGATTGCCTTGGTTGGTTGAAGGTATGGACTTGCTCATGGTATACTTCCTCAAGTGCTGGAATGTTAGGACACTCCGATGTGGAATGCTCTACACTCTCACAGATTGCACATCCCTCCACAATGTTAGAAACATTAGACACCTCATGTCTCTGATTGACTTCAAGACTCTCAACTTTCCTTGACAATTTAGAAATTTTTGAAAGCAAATCTTCCCGCTCTCTAAAGTCATATATCCCTCCCTGTTGTGGTTGACTACTACCTGAAGACGTCCTAGGTATGTCGTTGGGATCTTTAATGTGCCAAGATTGTACATTTTAGGCCAATGTACCAAAGTAGTCAAGGGCCTCATCGAGGTCTTTGTTCAAGAACTCACCATTACACATCATGTCAATGAATTGTCTATGGGTTGGTGTGAATCCTTCATAAAAAAAACTTACCAGTTGCCACAATTCAAAGCCATGATGTGGAATGGATTGTAACAACTCCCTGTAATGATCCCAACATTGATAGAATTGCTCATTGAACTTCTCAGAAAAGTTTTGAATTTCCCTTTTTAACGCAATGGCTCTATGAACCGAAAAAAATTTATTCAAAAATTCAGAAAGCATTTGAGCCCAAGAGGAAGAAAGGAAACAATTTGGCTTTATCTCTGAAGGAGAAAGGAAACAATTTCAATCGAGCTATGTCCTCCATAGCATAGTTAGCATTGAAGGTTGCAACTATATCCTCAAACTCCTTTATGTGCAAGTAGGGGTTTTCCTTATCCATTCCATGGAATGTAGGAAGTAGCTGCAACATCCCAGGCTTAACTTGTAAGAGCTGATCTTGGATGGGTAAAAGGATGCATAAGGGTGTAGTGCTACGGGTTGGTTGAAGGAAATCCCTCATAGACCTCGTCAGAGGATCCATTTGGATGTTATTCCCTTCATTCATGAGAGGGGAAAATTGCATTCATAGATTAGGCATTCTAGGTTCAAGCACTCCCCCACCCCTTTGAACATTCGGCATTCTAGGTTCGGGCACTCCCCACCCCTTTGAACATTTAGCTTGGCACCAACATTATCAAAATTATCACCTGCATCTTCGGGTGGGTTTTGGTTAATATTCATGTTGGGGTCTAAGGGTTGTCTAACCAATCGATTTTGTTTGTCCCTTCCCCACATGCAATAAACTATCTACAAATCAAATTATACACAAACAAGAATATATACACGAAACAACGTACCTCAGCCCATGATAAAGATCACGGGACTTACCTCTGTTGTCCAAAAATTACCTTCTCGATTCAACACTTTACCTTCCTCGACAATGGTGCCAAAAATGCTTGATATTTTCTGTTGTAGTATCCTAACCTCTAAACATCTTCCCTCAATGTGTATGTATGATGTGTGTGTGAAGGGGAGTGTCACTCTCCTTTGGAATGATGTCAAAAGAAAGGGAAAGGGAATGGTGAAAATGAAATGTGCAAGTGAGCAAAAATGCTTCCAAGCGCAAAAAGACTTTTGCGTGTCGTGTTTTACTTGGAGGTATTCCAAGGTCATTTCCTCAGGGAAGGTTATGAATCGTTTTGAAAGTGATTTTTGATGAAGAAAGGTGTAAAATATTTTGTAGTTGAAGTTTGGTTTGTGAGTTGTATTTTGATGAAGGTGAAATGGAAAGTAAGTGTTGGCTAGTCCAAAGGGTTCACTCCAATGGGAATACCAATTCAACTCGAAACCTTCCTCCAATGGTGCGTAAATGAACGATTGATTCATGGGAAGTGAGGGACAAAATGGAAGTGAAGATTCAAGCATAACCTATGACAATGCCTACGGGATATCAAGGACTCACACTTCGGTTCACACTCAACCCAATCAAACCGAACCACCATACACCGAAGGGAGGAGAGGGGATGAGTTAAGATGACATACCCAAGAGGAGGTCTCCCTTGGATTAGCCAACTTAAGGATTTAGCTATTCATGCTTAGAAGAAAAACAACAATGGAAATGGAAGACATTCTAAAGTGATTCAAGATTGTAGCTAAGCTAACGCAAGAAAACTTAAACTAAAAGAAAATGCATTTAATACCCATTTACAACTAAGAAATTGAAGAACATAGAAGCATTAATGGTAGAAACTTTAATGGAAGACTAAACTTGAAAACAACCAGAAATTAATGACATTCAAAGCATTAGAGGAAGCTTGGAAGATTCTTACATAAATATAGAAGACAATGCATGGAAGAAAATGTAAAAATCTCAACTTCTCTCGCTAATACTATTCATCTTCTTCCTAGAGCTTATCTCTCTATATTACAATGTATATCTTGCATAATGTGTATCTTGGTGTATATTACCTCCCAAAAATGTCCATGGAGTCTAGCTCAAGTCTTGTGATGTGATCTCCATCCATAGGTTGTCAAAAGAGTGGGCTGGACAGGGTGGTGCAGGCATAGCCTGCACACCCAGCACATTCTCTCTCTTCTCTCCTCATGTATGATCAAAGCCTCAAAAGTCTATAAAAGGGGACATTGGGGATGTTCATGGTGTAAGACATGTCAAGGATAGGTAGGAGGATGAGTGATGGGACCCTGAAAACGACAGAGCCTGACATGCAGAATCTGGGATGTGTCAGCATAAAGTACCGATACTGCGAACTCCAGTAGCATAATAGTACCGGTACTGTTTCTCCTGTTTTTGCTGGTTCTTTGGTTTTCTCCCCTCCAAAGCTATCTTCAAGCCATCCTTTCATTAGCATTCACCTCAAATCACCAAAGAACGCTTTAAGAAGCACCATTTATCACATTTTATCTGCAAACACCACAAATCTTCATTAATAGCTCAAACAGCACAAATCCACTCATTTAATCCCCAAAAGCAAGTGCAAAAGGAATGTATTAGCATATGAAATATGCAATGTTTTGTGCTAATTAGACATTCTAGCTTCTCTTGACTATGCACAAATCTTTCAGAAACTTGGCATAAGATGGAACTTGTTTGATTGCATCCAGAAGTGGGATGTTGATCTTTACTTACTTGAAGAGCTCGTAAATTTTTAGCTGATTATTCAACTTCTATACAGTTTTAAGTCTATGAGAAAAAAGAGCAGGAATAGGACACAAGTTCAAGCTCCTCCTCAATTACAAGTTCAGGCTCAGGCTCAACTGGTGAGTTAATTAGAATTGACCCAGGTTTTGGCTTGGGAATTAGCATATCCCTAGTGGTCTTGTCAATCACCTTGTCACTCCTCAGTGAAGTGACAACTTGGGCTTGGTCTTGTGGAGTTTCCATGATTGCAGTATTTCCCACCTTGAATTGGCATTGTGGTGGTTTTGGTTGGGCAGAAAACTTGCCCTTCTCATGTATGGCCATGGATTAGGTCAATCTTTGGATATGAATTTTGAGATCCTCGAAAGATTGAGTGGTCTGAGTTTTGAATTCAGTAAAAACTTGAGTGGAACTATTGTTATAGTTCATTTGGCTGTGCATAAACTGATTCAGTGTATCCTCAAGGCTCCTCTTTTGTGGTGGTTGGTATGGTTGATATGCGAGAGGTCCTTAAGGTGGTGGGTGCGAACCTTGTTGTTGGTTTATGGGAGTTGGTTGTGTGTTTCTCCAACTGAAGTTCGGGTGGTTCCGCCACCCTGAATTGTATGTTTCAGAGTACGGGTTGGAGTAAGGCTTGTTGAAGTTAGAAACGACATTTGTTTGTTCTAACAAAACCTCTTTGAATGTCGGAATGATTGGACACTCCCCAATGGGGTGTCTTATCAGTGCACAAATCCCACACACTTGTTCTATGGAAGGGCCAACGTCAACTTGATGAACCTTTTTCATCTCTAAAGCTTCAAGCTTTCGAGATATGGTGGACATTTTTGTTCTTAGGTCATCATCATCTCTCAAGACATACTTACCCCATTGGGAAGTGGATGGTTTGGCTTCAACAAAGGTAGGGGAGACTGAGTCCCACATCTGAGAACTATCAGATATAGTATCAAAAAAATTAAATGCCTCCAGACTATTGCTCATAAACTCTCCTAGAGCCATCATTTCAACAAACTGACGTAATCTAGTGGGCAAGGAGTCATTGAAAAATCCTACCAAAGTCCAGTTCTCAAAAGCATGGTATGGGCAGGACTGGAGTAGATCTTTGAATCACTCTTAACTTTGGTAAAATGTTTCTCCTTCTTTGACCAAAAAATTCATGATTTGTCTTTTCAGTGCATTAGTGCGGTGCAGAGGAAAACACTTTCCAAATAATTCATTTTGTTGTGCCCGCCAGTCAGCTATTGAAAGAGCTTTTAAAGAATTTAGTCATTGTTTAGTTTTATCCTTTAGAGAAAATGAAAAAAGTTTCATTTTGGCTAGCTCATAATTGTCTTGAAAAGTTTCACATACTTTCTCAAACTCTTTTATGTGTAGATATGGGTTTTTTGTTTTGAGTCTATGCAATTGAGGGAGTAGTTGAACTATCCCCGTCTTTACAGTAAAGAGGGGTGCATTTTCAAGAAAGATAAAACAAGAATGTACACTATTTCTTGTGGGATTTAAGTAATCCCGCAAAGTTTGAATGTTATGTACTTCTCCTTCTCCTACAGGAACTTCCTCATGTCTTTCATTATTTTCCATTCTACTTTCACGAGAGTCTGCTACTAATCTAGGTGAAGGTGGTTCTGGTTGATTCACAGATCCAGACGATTCTGCCAGCAAATTTTGATATTGAGGAGTGTCCTCAAACATAAAAATAGTGAAGACAAATTTATACACAATAAAGCAATATATATACAAAGAGGAAGGTCTTCTTATCTTTTACCTTAAAATACCTTTTATGGTTTATCGACAACGGCGCCAAAAACTTGACTTGATCTGAAATGTGTACACCCAAGTGCAGGCGGTCAAGCTGTAGTAATAATCTAGTTAAGTTCAGAGTCGAATCCACGGGGAACTATGATTAGTGTTTTAAAGTAAGCAGTGACAAAGACCGAGTAACTGAAAATCTTGAGAGTTTGAAGTTGTGGGATTTTCTGAATAGAATATAAGATTCTTTCCAAGAGTTTTCTAGACAAAATATAAGATAAATTCAAATGTGAAACAATCACTTTTTAGCTTGAGGATCAGAATATGTAAGTAATCATCCGGCTTGTTATACTTGTGCTTTATAACTCAATTAATTCCTGTGTCAACAGCAAATTAATCAGAAGATAAAGATGGACTGTGTGAATTAAGCACATGGTTCCGATGCCTTCCTAGAAGTTTACAAGAATTGTCTGTGTCGTAACTCAACCCGTCTACAAACAAGCAAGTATTTCTACAAGGCATCCAATCATGGCATTAATGTTCCATTCTATAGACAAAGCACAATAATGGTGAAGATTGAAATATTGTCATAAAGATCTAGCCGGGGTACTTGCCTTGACCCAACAGATCTTTGCATGCAAGAGTAATCCATGACATAGAAAGAACCCATGGTTATACAAAGTACCTTAACTTTGCTAGATGAATTCAATCACTCAATAAGTGAAATATAAAGCATTAAAGTATAAAGAAAATGCACAAATATACCTTCAAGATAATCAATACATGTTCATCATCTCTCACTAAAGAGTGAATGAGAAACTACTCACTCTTCATAGCTTGGGTAAAGCTAGAAAAGTGAGTGATATTCATCCCTCCAAGTAGAGGAGTTACAAATTAAAAGTACAATAAACAATCTTCAACGAATAATGAGTGAATCACATTTCAACCTTCACGGCTTTAGTAAAGTTCTAGAAAAGTGAAAGAGTTTCACTCCTCTACGAAAGAAGGAAGCTCAAGCAATGCAAGTGAAATAAAAGAACAATAAAAGTAAAAGAAAGCTAGTCACATTTGGAGGGTGGCTTCCTCAACCAAGAAATATAGGGTTGCTTCCTCAACCAAAAGATGAACTATCTCCCTTGATACAAGAAATATAAATCTAGCTATATGAGTGGGAGTCTAAGCCTCCATCTAGCTCTTGATTAGTTCTTGGTGTAGTATAAGCCTTACAAACCAAGTTCTAGTCTTATACAAGAACATCCTTCTTTGAAGCTCCCACAATGGGAATATTTATAGGCAAGGAGTAGGAGGGGGGTGGTGAAAGAATAGTGTATGCCACCCAAGTCGAAGTGAAAGCCAACCACTCTGCAGTCTGTCTGTGGAGAATGTTCGAACGTGAGTTGGTGTTCGAACGTGGTATCTGTTTTTGCTTTATGGACGTTTGAAAGTTTCTTCTATCTTTGCTTTATAGGCGTTTGAACGTTTCTTTTGTCTTTGCTTTTGTGCAGAACTTGGCATTTTGCACTCATCACCTAGTCTTCAATCAATTAAAGTGGACGTTCAATCGTGAGTTGGTGTTCAAACGTGGTACTCAAGTACTTCAAGGTCTTCCTTCTTGGCTACAACACACCATGTCTCAGTAATCTGGTCTTTTCATAGTTCAAGTGGACATTAGTCTGATATGACCAGCCAGGTGTAATTATTTCTCTGATACATCACATCATGATGGGTCCATATCACTGTACAGTATTAAATGCTCGATCATGTGGATCTCTTTTAATCTGCATGGGAAATCTCCTTAGATCATGACCTTGGAGTCGATTCGGTGTCCCAATGTTTTACTGTTTATGTCCACTTTTTGAGCTCTGATACAATGTTGCTTCGTGTCCCGTCATTTTTTTTTTTTTCTGTTATTTATGCATGAAGGTGAAAATTGGATCCCAAATTTAAAGTTGGAGGTGTCCCTCCCATCAATAGCAAGGGTCTAATTTTGTTTTGAAACAATTGAAATGCCCAAATTTTTTTTGTTTTCATGGGAATTGAAATAAATTAGTGGCTTAATATCAAAATTAGTATGTTTCAAGTTATTTCTGAATTTTTTGAGGTATTTTAAGATGTTTTGATATATTTTAACTAATATTTTAGAATAAAAAACTTTAAGTTGTTTTTAGCTTTCATTCTATTTTTGAAATATTTTAAAAATGAAATAATAAAATAAAATGCAATTCTGATCTGTGTTTAGTAGTAAAACTTTAAAATATGCATGAAGGTGGAAATTCGATCCCAAGTTTTTTTGCCACAGCTATCAACTTCATCGGTTGTGCCACTTGGAACCTTTGATACGAGTATTTTATTACTGTTTTGATTTGTTTTTCAACTGTGTGATGTGTTACATTGAATGAAAAATTGGTCTGTTCTCTTGCCTTTCAGGTGCTGCTTGTTTCTAAGGGAAATGCAGAGTGGTCGTTTACTGACTAATAAGGGTGTTTAAACTATCTTACGGGTAAAAAGTATAGTTTTTCGTCTTCCTACCCGGTATTTTATAGAAGAATTTTTTTTATGACCTATCCTATCTTATCAGGTGTGGTATTTTTACCCAACTTTTTACCCGATTAATCAGATAAGAAATCGGATAGGAAATTAGGTAAACATTTTTGTAATTATTAATTTTGGATCATTTTAATAATTCAATTAAATAACATACATCAATTTGACAACACAATAAATCAATAATACTAAAACCTAAAACAATTATAATAAAACAAAAGAAAGCATGAACATCAATCTATCATAATTGCTACACAAATACAATAATAATTATTTTAATTTTAAACTATATGAAACACATTAAAATCATAATTGTTTTAATAGATCACCAATTCACCACAAATCATGTAACCTACACAAAAAATAATTCTATATTTTAGCAAGTCAAACATCCACAACAATAATAATGTTATAATATAAATTATACCACACAAATACTCTTATAATTACTAAAAAAAATATAAAAATGTTAAATATATTTTTTACGGGTAGGGTAGAGTAAGAATACGAAAATTGATGGATATTTCGCATTCCTACCTAATTTAATCGAAAGACCAAAAAATCTTTCGTATACCTATCCGATTTTTGTGGTTAGTCGTTTAATATGGTCGGATAGGGTAAGAAATTACGGTCAATCAAAAAATTGAACACCCTTACTGACTAAAGATGGAGCAGTCAGATAACATTAATTAACATCATTGACCAAGTTCCTCGTTATTTCTTTTGAATTACTCCAAGTTATTTGAATTTCACTCGAGATTGACTCCTAAAATGAGCCACCCAAGCTTTAATATCTCTTCTAAAGTTTAAAATTTAGAGTAAATTACACATATCACTCTCAAATTATGATTTTTATGTCAATTAAGTCCATGAATTTTTATTTTTATTTTTTTTTGTGTTCATTAAGTCCCTCAACTTTTTTTTTCTTGTGTCAATTGAATTTCTAAACTCTCTAATTGTAATAATTGAGTCATTTTGTCTACATACATTAGGTATCTAATGGAAATTGACAAAGTTTGCCACTCATGTTACATTGGAGGGCACACTTTTTGTCACATGAATGGCAAACTTTCCCCATTTCTGTCAAAAAAACCTAATACATAAAGAAGGGTTTAATTGCTGCAATTATAGAGTTTAGTTGTTTAATTGACACAAACAAAAATTTATGAACTTAATTAGCACAAAAATCATAATTTAAGGGTCATATATATAATTTACTCAATCAGGTTAAATAAGCTCAGCTCGTGAGGTTTGTCGGGGTCAAAGTAAAACTAGATGTTGTGGGTGGGGGCGGGGGGAATGCATAATTTGATGGATAAGACCGCGATATGTTACTGTATCAAAATTGATTTATATGCATTACTTGTAATCATTGATTAACATTTTTGACAAAAAAAAATTGATGTACCACTATTCAACATAATTATAACATCACGTTATTATTGTCTTTTGGTGTTATCATTTAAAAAAAATATAAAAAGTGAGCACGTGAATTTTATATAATTTAACTACTATTTTATATAATATAATAATTATTCAAGAAAAGAATTGAAATTTAATTTATTTTTTAAATTATTTTTAACTAAATAATAATATTTAGTAGTGTCAATTTTATTGATCGGTTAATAAACCCAAAAATTAAGTAATTTTTTTTGTGTGATTATTGACACCATATGAATTAAATGATATAATTCAAAAATAAGAGCATGAAAGATGACGGGACAAATTCGAATTGAGAGCCCTAATTAACATGGCATGACGATAGTACAGTGTGAGCGTGAAGGACAATATTTAATCCAAATTGACGGAATGAGGCTGGATCATATCCTTCCGCAAGAAATAATCAAGTCGAATTGCCGAGTTCCACATTTCTGGTCCCACTTTTTTTACGCCCACGCGCATTTCACCGCCATTGTTATCCATTACACCCAATCCGCTATGCTAAAAAAGAATTATCTGAAGAAATCAATAAAATACTTCACTTCCTTTTTTTTTTTGCAAAGTCATCAGTCCCCTTTTAAAAAAACAGTTTCTGCATAGTATAATCATAAACACCTTGTTAATAGAATTAAAAAAATTGAGCCGATTGAGTCTAAACAGTCTACAACATTACAAAAATCGTAACTTTTTACAAAAATAAAAGGGTAAATTACAATGATACCCCTTCTTATTTATGATATTTTCAATGCACCACTGTTGTTTGTGAACTTAACATCCGTTGAGAGTAATTTGGGGGGGGGGACCATGTAATGAGGCGTGAGGACCACAACCCCTATTAATGTATAAATAGGGTACATACTTCTTAGAAAAGGGAATCTATCCCTTTGAAATCACCCTCTTCTTCTTCAAGTAATACAAGTGGCACAGGGGGAAGAGACTCCATTAACAGTGGACTAGTTGAGCAATTTAGCTGGGTGAACCACTTAAATTCTTGATTTCTCTTCCCATTTAATGTTCACGACACAACGCACCCCTCACAAACACAGACTTCCCCCACATTCAACCCATATGCATTTTTGTAAATCTTTATTCTTCTATTTGTTGCACCATCAGTGTAGCACCGTTTGTAGTGATGGCATTTGTAGTTCTTCATCAAATCCTCTTTTGTTTGATTGATGGTCCTGACAAGAAGCATGAGTCAAAACCCCCAAAATCAAGAAAGTGCTCCTCCTCCACCAGCTCCTCCTTCAAATCTACCTCTGGTGGAGGAACCAAAGACCTACCAAGAAACAATGTTGTGCCTCCTTTGGCAAAATCAATAGATCATTGCTTTCCTCACTACCAACAACCTCAGTCTCCTCAAAATCCACCCGTTCAGATGCCTCTTAATGGAGTGACGAAAGAAAACAATTGGAGCCATTCTGATGAGAATGTTCACCATCGTCAAGCTTAGTATGACCATGAGGACAAGGCTCATAGTATAATTGGGGAGGAAATGAGGCATAACCCTTAACCTTCACTCCAACAGAATCCGTTAAACCAGTATTGGGAAGAAAAAATCAGGGAAGTCCAAAACTTACTTGGAAATGTTAAGAATATAGTNCAAGGCTCATAGTATAATTGGGGAGGAAATGAGGCATAACCCTTAACCTTCACTCCAACAGAATCCGTTAAACCAGTATTGGGAAGAAAAAATCAGGGAAGTCCAAAACTTACTTGGNATTAAATGATATAATTCAAAAATAAGAGCATGAAAGATGACGGGACAAATTCGAATTGAGAGCCCTAATTAACATGGCATGACGATAGTACAGTGTGAGCGTGAAGGACAATATTTAATCCAAATTGACGGAATGAGGCTGGATCATATCCTTCCGCAAGAAATAATCAAGTCGAATTGCCGAGTTCCACATTTCTGGTCCCACTTTTTTTACGCCCACGCGCATTTCACCGCCATTGTTATCCATTACACCCAATCCGCTATGCTAAAAAAGAATTATCTGAAGAAATCAATAAAATACTTCACTTCCTTTTTTTTTTTGCAAAGTCATCAGTCCCCTTTTAAAAAAACAGTTTCTGCATAGTATAATCATAAACACCTTGTTAATAGAATTAAAAAAATTGAGCCGATTGAGTCTAAACAGTCTACAACATTACAAAAATCGTAACTTTTTACAAAAATAAAAGGGTAAATTACAATGATACCCCTTCTTATTTATGATATTTTCAATGCACCACTGTTGTTTGTGAACTTAACATCCGTTGAGAGTAATTTGGGGGGGGGGACCATGTAATGAGGCGTGAGGACCACAACCCCTATTAATGTATAAATAGGGTACATACTTCTTAGAAAAGGGAATCTATCCCTTTGAAATCACCCTCTTCTTCTTCAAGTAATACAAGTGGCACAGGGGGAAGAGACTCCATTAACAGTGGACTAGTTGAGCAATTTAGCTGGGTGAACCACTTAAATTCTTAATTTCTCTTCCCATTTAATGTTCACGACACAACGCACCCCTCACAAACACAGACTTCCCCCACATTCAACCCATATGCATTTTTGTAAATCTTTATTCTTCTATTTGTTGCACCATCAGTGTAGCACCGTTTGTAGTGATGGCATTTGTAGTTCTTCATCAAATCCTCTTTTGTTTGATTGATGGTCCTGACAAGAAGCATGAGTCAAAACCCCCAAAATCAAGAAAGTGCTCCTCCTCCACCAACTCCTCCTTCAAATCTACCTCTGGTGGAGGAACCAAAGACCTACCAAGAAACAATGTTGTGCCTCCTTTGGGAAAATCAATAGATCATTGCTTTCCTCACTACCAACAACCTCAGTCTCCTCAAAATCCACCCGTTCAGATGCCTCTTAATGGAGTGACGAAAGAAAACAATTGGAGCCATTCTGATGAGAATGTTCACCATCGTCAAGCTTAGTATGACCATGAGGACAAGGCTCATAGTATAATTGGGGAGGAAATGAGGCATAACCCTTAACCTTCACTCCAACAGAATCCGTTAAACCAGTATTGGGAAGAAAAAATCAGGGAAGTCCAAAACTTACTTGGAAATGTTAAGAATATAGTTAAGAACCGAGCACTAGTATCAATGGAGGCTCTAATCCAGCAGATAGAATCTCCCTTCATGCCTAAAATCCAACATTTCCCTCTGCTTGCAAAGTTCAAGATGCCCAGGTTGAAGCCTTAGATACGACCAGAGACCCATTTGATCATCTCAACACTGCTAAAAATCAGATGGACCTTCATATGCACTAAGATACAGTTCGATGCAAAGTTTTAGCCATCACCCTCAAAGGCTCTGCACTAGCATGGTACATTAGGTTACCCTCGTTTTCGTTCTCCTATTTTAAGGAATTGTCTATGCAGTTTGTTTACCATCTTATCGGTGAGAGGACCCGCCTCAAGTCGACCACTTTACTTCTTAGCATCAAACAGAAACCAAATGAGGCACTTAGAAAGTATGTGCTTGATCCCAAATAGGTACACTTAGGTGCAGGTGATCAAGAAGTAATAATTCTCGGAAGTCCAAGTTCGAACCACAAAGATCAAAGAAAATGTAAAAGTAGAAAATTTTTATAAGGAATTTATTAATTAGAAAATGACTATTTAGTTTTGGGATTTGCATCTATTCATATTCATTAAATAAATATGTTTATGCAATTACAATTATCTCAGTTGATTTCCAACGTCAGTGCTTTGAAAACACAAAATTCGGATAATTTAAAAATAGGAATTGAAGAACTAGTTCATAAGTATTATTCATACCAAGAATTCAATCGAATTAATGAATAATCAAATAATTATACAGAGCATAAAACTTTACTAACAATCATTCAATCAATCTATAATTACAGGAAAATATAACTTTCAAGCATATAAAAAATAATTGCATAAAACATAAATAATTGACTCACAATCTTAGATTCATATCATCATTAAAAAGTACGAAAGAAAATTTCTCACAAATCTCCAAAACAGAAATAATGAAAAAGGTTTTGATATAGGATGCCCTCTCAACAGATGAGAGCCTTTATTTATACTAAAGTCTAGGTATAGTTAGGAGGTCTAGGGTTGGTTTGGAAACAATCCCTTTCCAAAAGAAGTCTTTTTAGGTCAAATTTCGTGCATCAAATCTCGGGGGCACGGGTACCATATTAAAGTCTTTTGAGCTCAATTTTTGCATAAATAAAGGCCGATTCACAAAATTTTCATTAAATACATTTTTGTAGCAATTGACATCTTTTTTTCAATGCCACAACAATCAGGTCAATCGAACATTGGAATCAAAAGATATGACCAAAATACTAAAGACGTGTCGAAACTTTATCTTCTAGAATTCTTTCCTAATCTAACTTTAAATGAGTTTTCTACTAATTTGTACTCCTAAAAGGAGTAATTTGATGTCTTATCTTCAAATCTTAATATTTTAATCTTGACCATTCAATCTTTATCAAATATCTCCTTCTCTACTATGACTTCCAATAATATTTGCTTCACGTGTCTTATCTATTATTACTTTAAATCAATCAAATTACCAACAAAATAAATCAAACAACTAGAACAAGTATTAAGCTAGATAATAAAGGAATCTAATGCATTTTATCTTAAATAATATTTAATTAACTAATCGTTCAATAAAATAAAATAACACTTTTGATGGTTAATTAGTACGTACAACGATTCAACCAAGAGTCCCTCCAAGTCAACAGCTTGAATGATAAGTTAGCCTTAACCATGTTCATAGTTGGGCTCCAGTCATTTGATTGCCTTTTTGCAGTCTCTAAGAACCCTCATGCCAGCATAGGCAAAGTGTTGGCTAAAACAAAAAAATACACCAATGTGGAAGAGGTTCTTCGTGCCAGGTGTAGCTCTTTAGCTATTCCAGGCTAGCATGGGGACAAATGAAAGAAAAATCTAGTCCCAAGAAGAGCTGAGATCGATCTCTCAAAAGAAAGGGATACGTGCAAGATTGGTTGGGAGCCCCAAAGCAAGACTTCCAAATGTAGTTTGTCCCAGAAAAGTACACGTCCTTGAATGCCCAAGTAACATAGATATTGCACTAAGTTCAAAACAAGAAGTACGTGAAGTGGCCTCCAAAGATGAGGTCAGACCCTTGAAAGAGTGACATGAATCAGTTCTTCCATTGTCATAAAGATCACAACAATGACACAAAAGAATTCATCTAATTGAAAATGGAGAATGAACACCTCAACCAAAAAGGTTACTTAGGGAGGTTTATGGCTCAATAAGGCGGCAACTGAGTCGTAAAGCCCCAAGAGCCACCCCGAGTTAGACAACAACACCACCAACATCTTATTGGGGAGATTCATGTTATTTTTGGAAGGGTTCACTAGGGGAAGAGAGACCAACTCAGCACACAAGGACCACATACACAAAACTCATTCAAAAGACCTTTTCGATGTTTGCTCCGTACAAAAAGCACCTTAACTTAACATGGAGATTTTCTGCTCAAATGTGGACCTAAAGGGGTGTCAGCTCCCATATGATTACCCGTTAGTTGTAGGAGCGATCAACATGAACAAGAACGTCCAATGTGTGCTGGTAGATAATGGGAGGTATGTTGACATCATTTTTACTAGAGCATTTGGCCAGCTCGGGATTGATAGGGAACGACTCCTACCCATCAGGTCTCCCCTAGTAGGCTTCTCTGCAAATAAGGTATATCCTCTTGGCTTAATCTAGTTAATTTTAACCATTAGAGACCCTTATTGCCAAGCCACCATCTTAGTTAAGTTTATGTTACTTGAATCCCCATTTGCCTACAACGTGATCCTCAAATAAACTTCCTTAAATGCCCTTAAGGCTGTCTCCTCGGCCTACAATTTAGTGATGAAGTTCCCCACCAAAAATAGGGTAGGTGAAGTCAGGGTAGACCAAAGGGTTGCAAGGGAATGCTATCTGACTCAACAAAGCAAAATGAGGTAGGTGCAGTCTAGATGGATGGCCTGGACATGATAAACAAGGTGGATTCAAGAACAATGCCCTCTGAAGAGCTCGAGATAGTTCAGTTGGGGGAGGATCCAAAGCCATGTTATCTTCATTAGATCCAGACTGTTAAGTGAGATCAAGGTCATGGTCATTACATTCCTCAAAGGTAACTCAAACATCTTCACCTGAAAATAAGAACACATGAAGGGTATAGATCCCACGGTGATCGTCCATAAGTTAAGTGTGTACCCGAGCTATAAGCCCATAAAACACAAAAGGAGGAATTTCACCCCCAAAAAGACAAAAGGCAATCAATGAAGAAGTGTCCAAGCTATTCAAAGGGAAATCAGTTCAAAAGGTCGACAACCTAAGTTGGTTTGCCAATGTGGTTTTGGTAAAAAAAAATAAATTGGAAATGACGTCTCTGCATCGACTTTACCAACCTAAATAGAGCATGTCCAAAGGATTATTTCCCCAGCCTTGAATTGATTTGATTATAGATGCCACCTTAGGCCATGAGGTGCTCAATTTCATGGATGTCTTTTTTAGGTTATAACAATATCATTATGGACCCGACATATTAGGAGAAGACCTCCTTCATAACCAATCAGGGGACCTATTGCTATTAGGTGATTCCCTTTGGGTTAAAGAATGCAAGGGCCACATATCAACTATTAGTCAACAAGATGCTTATTGATCAAATCAGAACAACCCTAGAGGTTTTCATTGACGACATGCTGATCAAGTCACTCAAAGTCAACCAACATATTAGCCATCTAGAGAAGTTTTTTCTGATCCTTCGAATGTATGGTATGAAATTGAACCTTGCTAAGTGTTCATTTGAGGTGTCTGCAAGAAAATTTCTTGGTTTCATAGTGAACTACAGAGCGATAGAAACTAATCTAGAGAAAGTGAAGGCATTTCTTGGGATGAAGTCCCCAACATGCATGAAAAAGGTCTATCGTTTCACAAGAACAATAGCTACCCTGAATAGGTTCGTTTCTTTAGCAAGCAACAAGTGCTAACCTTTCTTCATGATGCTAAAAGCAGCTTTCAAGTTGGACGAGAAATGCGAGGAAGCCTGTTAGTTGTTGAAAGCCTACTTAAGCACTCCGCCTGTCTTGGTTAGTCCTAAACCATGAGAAGTCCTAACCTTGTATCTAGTAGTTCCTAACTTCTCTGTCATCATTACCTTAGACAGAGAAAATAAGAAAGTGTAGATGCCAGTGTATTTTTGCAGCAAGGCTCTAAGAGGAGTAGAGGAAAGGTACCAAAAGGATGGTGAAACTGGTCTTGGCAGGCAGGAGTTGCACGGAGACTCAGACTATACTTTCAATCCCACAATATCGACATTCCAACCAACTAGTCAATGAAGCAGGTCATACATAAACCAGAGTCTTCAGGTCAGTTGGCTAAATGGGATGTAGAGCTAGGAGAGTTTAACATCAAATTCAAGTCTAGGATGTCGATCAAAGGTTAGGTCGTGCCTGAAATCCTATAAGAGTTCACTCCTAGCCATGAGCAAGCACAAGCTCCCTAAAAGGGCTTAGATTGGCTTAATCCCTGAAAGCTCAACAAATTCTCATCCATAGAGATTCCCAACTAGTGGTCTGGCATGTCAACTCCGAGTACAAAGCTAAGGAGAATAGTCTGACAACATATCTCATAGTAGTAAATGAGTTTTTAGCCAAATTTCTCTACACCGAGATCTGAAAAGTTCCTAGATCTGAAATTTTTTGAGCAGATTTGCTAGCCAAGCTCATAACTCCTCAAGGGGGCCTAGACAGCAAGGTCCCATTAGAACACCTAACAAAATCGAGCATTTCACTCAAAGAGAATGAGAATACCATGTCTATAGAAGAGGGTCCGAGTTGGATGGACCCGATATATATGTACTTACAAGAAAGGAACCTGCCACAAGTCCCAAAGGAAGTAATAAAACTTAGGAGTAAGGCATCTAGTTTCCTTATCTTTTAGGGAAAACTCTACAAGAGAGGATTTTCATGGTTACTCTTTAGGTGTGTCATCTTGGCAGAGGCTGACTACATACTTAGGGAAATCAACATAGGAATATGTGAAAATCATATAAGAGCTCAAACGCTTGCATATAAGGCCATAAGACGAGGGTACTACTAGCCCACGATAATGAAAGACATTGCTGACCAGGTCAAGAAATGTAAGTCATGCAAGATTCATTCAAATATCCTGAGGTGCCCACTTGAGCAGTTCAACGCAGTTCTAATCCCCTAGCCTTTTAAGCATTGGGGGATTGACATCATTGGGCCTCTCCCAATCAATGTGGGGTAGTAGAAGTTTGTAGTAGTGGCCATTTACTATTGCAGTAAGTAAGCTAAGGTCAAGCCCCTTGTAACAGTTATAGAGCGTAAACTGAAAGCTTCATCTGGAGGTCAATTGTTTGTCATTTCAAAATTCAGAGGGAAATAGTGTCAGACAATGGAAATTAATTCGATTTCAATGGGTTCTGAAATTTTTGTGCTGAATTAGGAAACAAGAACTATTACTCTTCCCTAGCTTATCCAAAAGCTAACAAGTAGATAGACGTCACAATAAGGACCATAGTAAAGGCTTTGAAGACTAGGTTAGAGGCGTCAAAGAATCAATTGGGGGACTATCTCCCAAAGGTGTTATGGGTGTATAAGATAACAACTTGAACATCTACAAATGAGACACCTTTTAGCCTAGCCTTTGGAAATGAAGTAGCCATACCAGTAAAGGTCGACCTTCCCTCACCAAAGATCGAGTTGTCCAACCTTGAGCAGAATGATCGATCTCTACTCCTCAACCTAGACCTCTTGGATGAAAAGAGGAGTAAGGCCCTACAAAAGATCTCAACTATCAGTAATGGAAAACTCATTATTACAATCGAAGAGTTCATAAGTGAAGATTCATGAAGATTCAAGGTAGGAGACTTAGTCCTAAAGAAACTATTATTAGCAAGGAAGGACCCTAAACCTAGCAAGCTCGGCCTAAATTGGGAAGGTCCTTGTGTGGTGAAAAAGGTGGTGAGACCCAGTAATTATAAGCTACAGACTGAAGAAGCACCCCCCCCCCTATTGTTCTGGGAGGGGGAACCCAATGTGGATCTTCTCTCACGATTATACAAGTGGCTCTAAAAATATTTTCCCTAGAGGGGGGTGAATAGGGTTTTCATTTTTAGCTCAATTGATTACCAATAACCAGAATTACTTCTTCCCATAAAGATATAACAATTAATACCTTTAGTCAGCCTTACCCATTTCACACATGATGATTTATTTTAATTAATCGCCAATTAATTCTCTCAAAATCAATCTCAAGTCAATACCAAATCCCAAACTCAAATTACACAACTATATATAGATAGATAGTCAAACAATCATTCCCACAAACACATAGTGCATGTGTGTGCTAACAATCACAATTGTATATGATAAACAATAAATAATACAAGTTATTTGTGGATACAAAAAACCCTCCTTAGGAAAAACCATGGGGAACCACTTTGGGTTTACCAATACCTAATCCACTACTCACTAAGGCCACATGGAAGTACTTGAGTCTTATACCTAAACCAATACCATGGCTAGATGCTTTGTTCCTTGTTATCTCTCCATTAAAGGCCCTCCTTCGATGTCTGGCAAAGCTTCATTTGGACCTCCATACTCATAATTTGTATAGACCTTCAGCAATCATGGGCACGTCAACAATTCTCGGTATGCACACAAATGAGTTTGTTTCTAAACAATCAAGATCTTCAACACCAAGTTTTGAGGTTAGGTAGAATCTATAGAGATAGCCTTTAGGTTTAGGGATATAGGTTAGTGGTGGAAACTCTCAAGGTAGACGATGTGTTTTCTCTCTTAGAAATCTCAGAAGAGGCTTAACCTAGCTATGAGAAAGGCTCTCCCTATTTATAGGCCTAAAATAAGGGTAGTCTTAGTAAATAAGAAAACTCAGATTCGTGAACGATCGCTTGATTGGTGCCAGGGTGGTTATAGGGCAGTTGGCACTAGAATAAAAATCACTTCTCAAACCTACCTTGGAGCATACATTGCTCGAGTGACCATGAAGGACCGATCAAGCGAGCTCTATGTACTCCTCCGTGTCATTTTACCATCTTATTCCCTAAGTCATAAAGAGACCACTCTAGCAAAGGCTAGCAAGCATAGATCAATTTCTACTGATATTTAAAGCATAAAACTAAGTAAGAAACTTGTCCTCTTAAGCACTAACGAGTGTTTCTCAAGTAGTAAAAAGAAGCATGCAATGTGAAGGTAAAAAGAAAGAAAGCCCTTGATTCATAAGGATGATAGTTGCAAAGAAGAAAACTTTCAACACTTAGAAATTTTTACAAACACACAAACTTTTACAATTGTTTGACAAAAAGAGAAAGGCCACTCTTTAGGTTGCCTCCTACTCAGTCTCCTACTACTCAATAGTGTCCTCAACTTACTCTTCTGGTTGACCATCCCTTGCAGCTCCCTCAGTCAAGGCCTTAACCGCCTTCTCCTGGGCTCATTCTTCAAGAAAGACTAGCTTGATGCAACCAAAGTTGACCTCAATAAATTTGTCCTGGGCTTGCACTATGAAATTGTGGAATCCTTTGATATTGGCACACTCCTATTTAAGCCTCTCGATTTCTTTGTCCTTGGCCTTCAAAGTCACTTCCAGCTTCTTCGAAGCCACTCCTATCTTGGAGTGCAATTTGGAGTCGTCGTCTATGTCAACCTTCAGTTGCGTTGCTACTTGCTTAGCCTTAGCCTTGTCAAACTTGGCTGCATCCACCGCTTCGACTAGCTTGGAGACCTCCAGCTCTTTAGAGGCTAAATATTTCTTTAGAGAGCACTCCAAAGACTTAAGATCTTCTACTTCATTCTTGGGGCCCCAAGCCTATCCTTGCAATTAGTGAGCTCAAGATTCTTCTTATTGCACAACCTAATTAAACCTTGAGCCTAGAACAAAAAAAATCAAAAATTTGGAAAAATAGAGCACCATTTGGATGCCCATGAACCGTTCGAATGCTCTTCCAGAAAGCTGAAATGTGAAAATTTTAGAGAATTTGACAGCATCTGGACGTCCCTCCATCACCTGAATGGTCTTTCATGAGTATAAAACCTCTCATGCGCCTATTCATCATAATTTTAGCCCAAAACTCCAAAAACTACAACCCCAGGTTTCGAAAAAACCATCCCTAAGCCTAGAACTTCAATATCCATCACTTTTCGTTTGAATATAAGGCACCCAAGGCTAGATTCAAGCAATTCTTATGTTTCTAGCAGATTAAATCTTGAAATATCATCCCATAATCTTCACATCCACAGGACCAAGGAAGAAGGTGGTGGCCAAGAAATCTAAAACAAGCACGAGGAAATCCACACGAAGACAAGCACAACCTCCAACTGAGGAACCTAAAGAGCAAGATCCTAGGCTCCGTGGCATGAACCATAGTTAAACCTCATCTTCGGTGAAATTATTTTTGAGACATATAAGTAAAAACAGAAGTATGAACTCATCTTCTCTTCTAAAAATGTTATTGTTGAACGTGCCATATTTTGGAGGACTTTGAAAGGGTGGGTGTATGAAGAATTGTGTTGGCAAGAGGTTGGGTAAGGGTTGTGAAATGAGTAGGAGATTATGCAGCTATTTTGGTTCAAGAATTTTACAATAATGTCATAATCACTGGACCTAGGATGTTTGTTACTTATACAATGGGAATCCATTTCAATGTTTATATGAAAACTATTTTTGAGGTGATTAAACCAATTCTGAGAGAACCTAATGCCATGTCTCCTCCAAACCTATCCATTGATTTAAATGTAATTGGTCGAGAATTGATCGGGAATCCTAATTTTATGTGGGGACATGAAAGGCAAATACAAAATTTTCAACTTCATATGGTGAAAAATCTTATGCCCTAAAGCCAGAAAAATCAATTTTTTATTGACCAGGATAGGCTTTTGTACTCTCTAGGGATGGGGCATGCCATTGACTTGCCCAATTTTATAATGGACCAAATGATCCTTACTATCCTTGCTTGCAAAGGCAAGAGACCCTCACTCCCTTTTGGGCTACGAGTTACTGATATATGTAAGAAAAAAGGGAGTTGTGGTTGATGACTCATGGGAGAAAGCAGAAAGACTTGGGTTTTTGGATGCCACTTCCCTCAAGAAAAGTTATGGAGGTGAAAGAGGTAATCAAGAGGGGCAAGGAGTAGGAGGAGCAGGGGATGTATTTGGTGATAAGGATGCGATTAGGAGAGCTGAGGATGAGGCACAAAATAAGGAAGGGACAAAAGAGTAGCTTGCACAGGAGCAAACACTAGCCAAGCCAGGATCTGATAGGGACAATTTACTGGACTCAAAGCANGAGGAAGGGACAAAATAGTAGCTTGCACGGGAGCAAACACTAGCCAAGCCAGGATCTGATAGGGACAATTTACTGGACTCAAAGCACAAATAAATGAGTTTGGGACAAGAATGGGTCACTTTGAGGACAATCAAAAGGAGATCCTCAGTATAGTGACTACTTATTGGGAAGTTTTGATATCATTTTTTGTTGTTATGCTAGCTCTTTGGAAAATTTAGCTTTTGATCTTATGTTAGTTGTTGGATTTTGGTTGAAATATTTACTTGTATTTGCATAGTATAGTTAGTTTTAACTATTTGAACTTGGTTTGGATGCTTCCTTAGCTTTTCTTTGGGATATTGCTTAATAGTAGTTGATTATGCTTTACGATTTATGCTTTATGTTTTTGTGGTTTATGTTGGATTTGTGTTGGTTTGTTTTGAACATAGGCTAGATTTGCTTTAGTTTGTTATGGAGTTTAAATACTTAGAAGTTTGTTTTGCTTTGATTGCATGATTGATTTTTATTTTTTTCATTTACATAGTACTTCATGCATAGTTGAGAGAAATTATGAAATGTTACTTAGTATGAGATTATTATGATAGCTATCCAACCTTGAATTTATCTCCGGGCAAATTTATA
>CAUOFW020003780.1:71802-84477 GCA_963454935.2 Ilex paraguariensis
TCACTATGACCTCTAAACATTAGAAAGATGGAGGAACGAGCAGCAGAGGAGGCAGAGAGAGACTCGATCCAAACCGAAGGAATCCCACACCATAGGCCATGGTATAGTTGGGGCAAATTGGAAGAACAATCAGCTCCTAAGGTAACAGAACCTAATGACTACACATCAAAACCCCAAGGACCACCACAAGGGATTAATTCGATCTAGGGTGAAGAAAAAGAGGAAGACGTACCTAGGGGAGAGTTGACCAAACACGAGGGGGACAAATTCTCTTTCTCTCTTTCTCTTTGGGCGAAGAAGATGAAGGGGCAAAGTGTTTTGCTCTAGTGGAGGCACAAGGTTTAAATAGCCTTCGATTTTGGTGGTTAAACTCCCTCAAGCACGATTAATGTGCTACACACGTATTTAATACATTCAATAACTTGGCCACATGTAAGTGTCCCAAAGATCGAAGCAGCAAGTACGCAACACGCTTGCACCACTGCGCATACTTAACTAAACGATCATTTCACACTACATTAGTTGCACACCTTATAGCACAACTAAGTGATGATGACATGTGTTCCAAACTGCTAAGCCCTAACTTTTGTTAAGCTCAGAACTAACCGAGCCTAGGGTTGGGGGCAACTGCTAATACCAAAAATTAGATATCAAATTAAAAACACAACTACTCGATACAGATGGCTTTTACTTAACTGACTTGACTAGGGCCATCCAACACGAGAATATAAATCCTTAGATATCATGGGAAAAGCTAAGCATCCTAGCCATCATTGAAATAGCTTGGGACATGGTTTGAGGAAAGGAGTGAGAGCTCAACAAGTCAATTCTACCTTGGGCAGGAAGTCACCACCTGAAGAATGCCACTCACCACTTCTAGAAGACCATTTGGTCCTTGGGAAATATTGCCTTTGACGGCCAAATATTTCCCAAGGATTCTAGGATATTTTGGGAGACCATATAATGATGAGTGAGGACCACAACCTCCATTTATGTATAAATAGGGCACACGCCCCTCATAAAAGCAGGAGACTTCATTCACAATGGACTAGCTAAGCTATTACGTTTAGTGAACCACTTAAATTCTTGCTTTCTCTTTCCAGTTACTACTCATGACACATTGCAACCCTCACAAAAGTAGGCTTCCCCCACATTCAACCCACATGCATTCTGTACATCTATATTATCATACATGATCAAATTTAAAAAGCAAAAACCCATATTTTCAGTCCCCAAGTTTATCCCACTAGTTAACCCCTAAAAGAAGAAAAACCTCATCATTTGAGGGCTCTAACTAAACATTCTAACCTAAAAAATGGGTTGAAACTCCCAAACCAAATCTTATAAATCTTTCTTACGAATAATGTTATTTATACTTAATTTATGAATCTTATTTGCTGACCTACTGTATCATAACCAATGAATTGATAGTGAACTAGTGTAAATAAGGATAACAAATCATGTCAAAATAGCATTTTTCCTTTCTTACGGTTTCTATAGGGCCTATTTCATATGTAATTTTGGATAGAATTTGGAGGGTCAATGATACTATGTCATCATTGATGACATGGTATCATCAACTAATAATAAAACCTCAAATGGGTAATGTGAACTTCACTTGGGCTTACACGGAAGAAGAGTGGAGTTATTTTCTTACATGACAGGTTAGTTATTAATTTTTGTAGAGTCCATTTCTTTATTTATTTTAATATTATTGATTGGTGATACTATATCACCTTGTCATATAGTATCACCATTGTAATGAATATTTTCTCCAATTGGTGTGGCCTATGATTTTTAAGATAAATGAATCTTGACCCGCAATGAATTATGACTTAAAATGTATGTATATGGGTTTGATGAAACCCATGGCAGGTGAGTTTCAAAATGAGAGAGTGACTTTGTAGATAAGCAACTGATTTACCTAAAATTTGATTCTTCTATTGACCTAATAATGGACATTTTAGTCAATTGAGTAACATAAAAAAAAGGTCTCATGAATACAATTCAATCCAAAAAAAAAAAAAGACAATCCAAAAGGCCATACATGCATACACTAAAAAAAACCCTAATGGTGTGTTTGGTATGAGGGAAAAATGGTTGGATAAAAAATGAATGATAGAAAATAGGAGGGTGGGAAATATTTTTACTTGTTTGATTTCAAAGAAAAATGTTTGTTTCAAAAATGCTTGACTTGCGATTCACCCTAATCTCCAAACACAAACCCGATTGTGTGTGTATGGCTTATACGAGTAGGTGAGTGTCACTCTCTCTCGGGTTCGATGCAAGAAATGGGAATAATCATGTGTGGATGACCAAAAACGTGTGTGTGCGCAAAAGTGCTCCCCAAGCATAGAGAGACTTGCAATGTCGTGTTTTACTTGGAACGGGTACTCACAAGTCATCTTCTCAGGAAAGGAAAGGTCAAAAGTTTAGGAAGAGTGATTTGTAAAGAAAAGAAAATTGGAAAATCATGTGAATTTTGTTTTGGTGAGTTGTGTTTTGGTAAAAATGCAAGAAAGTAAGGTTGGCTAATCCATAGAGGTCATTCTAATGGGAATACAAAATTGACTCAATTCATTCGACTAATGGTGTCTCGGTGTTTGATTGATTTGTAGGAAGTGAGGGACTAATGTGGAGGTGATGGCTCAAACATATCCCATGACAAGTCTACGGTGTATCAAGAGCTCACAACCATGTCCGCACTCAACGTAATCAAACCATGTCCGCACTCAACGTAATCAAACCAAACCACTTTACACTACGATAAAGAATAGAAAAGAATTGTATTTAAGCTAGAAAATGTTTAGACTACAAGAGTAAATTCATTCAAACCCAAAATATAAAGCTTGGAAAGAAAAACCCAAATGTAGACATGGAATTACAAGAACATGAAGCTANTCTTTGACGGCCAAATATTTCCCAAGGATTCTAGGATATTTTGGGAGACCATATAATGATGAGTGAGGACCACAACCCCCATTTATGTATAAATAGGGCACACGCCCCTCATAAAAGTGGATTGATCCCTTTATAATCACCCTCTTCTTCTTCAAGTAATACAAGTGGCACACGAGCAGGAGACTTCATTCACAATGGACTAGCTAAGCTATTAAGTTTAGTGAACCACTTAAATTCTTGCTTTCTCTTTCCAGTTACTACTCATGACACATTGCAACCCTTGCAAAAGTAGGCTTCTCCCACATTCAACCCACATGCATTCTGTACATCTATATTATTATACATGATCAAATTTAAAAAGCAAAAACCCATATTTTCAGTCCCCAAGTTTATCCCACTAGTTAACCCCTAAAAGAAGAAAAACCTCATCGTTTGAGGGCTCTAACTAAACATTCTAACCTAAAAAATGGGTTGAAACTCCCAAACCAAATCTTATAAATCTTTCTTACGAATAATGTTATTTATACTTAATTTATGAATCTTATTTGCTGACCTACTGTATCATAACCAATGAATTGATAGTGAACTAGTGTAAATAAGGATAACAAATCATGTCAAAATAGCATTTTTCCTTTCTTACGGTTTCTATAGGGCCTATTTCATATGTAATTTTGGATAGAATTTGGAGGGTCAATGATACTATGTCATCATTGATGACATGGTATCATCAACTAATAATAAAACCTCAAATGGGTAATGTGAACTTCACTTGGGCTTACACGGAAGAAGAGTGGAGTTATTTTCTTACATGACAGGTTAGTTATTAATTTTTGTAGAGTCCATTTCTTTATTTATTTTAATATTATTGATTGGTGATACTATATCACCTTGTCATATAGTATCACCATTGTAATGAATATTTTCTCCAATTGGTGTGGCCTATGATTTTTAAGATAAATGAATCTTGACCCGCAATGAATTATGACTTAAAATGTATGTATATGGGTTTGATGAAACCCATGGCAGGTGAGTTTCAAAATGAGAGAGTGACTTTGTAGATAAGCAACTGATTTACCTAAAATTTGATTCTTCTATTGACCTAATAATGGACATTTTAGTCAATTGAGTAACATAAAAAAAAGGTCTCATGAATACAATTCAATCCAAAAAAAAAAAAAGACAATCCAAAAGGCCATACATGCATACACTAAAAAAAACCCTAATGGTGTGTTTGGTATGAGGGAAAAATGGTTGGATAAAAAATGAATGATAGAAAATAGGAGGGTGGGAAATATTTTTACTTGTTTGATTTCAAAGAAAAATGTTTGTTTCAAAAATGCTTGACTTGCGATTCACCCTAATCTCCAAACACAAACCCGATTGTGTGTGTATGGCTTATACGAGTAGGTGAGTGTCACTCTCTCTCGGGTTCGATGCAAGAAATGGGAATAATCATGTGTGGATGACCAAAAACGTGTGTGTGCGCAAAAGTGCTCCCCAAGCATAGAGAGACTTGCAATGTCGTGTTTTACTTGGAACGGGTACTCACAAGTCATCTTCTCAGGAAAGGAAAGGTCAAAAGTTTAGGAAGAGTGATTTGTAAAGAAAAGAAAATTGGAAAATCATGTGAATTTTGTTTTGGTGAGTTGTGTTTTGGTAAAAATGCAAGAAAGTAAGGTTGGCTAATCCATAGAGGTCATTCTAATGGGAATACAAAATTGACTCAATTCATTCGACTAATGGTGTCTCGGTGTTTGATTGATTTGTAGGAAGTGTGGGACTAATGTGGAGGTGATGGCTCAAACATATCCCATGACAAGTCTACGGTGTATCAAGAGCTCACAACCATGTCCGCACTCAACGTAATCAAACCAAACCACTTTACACTACGATAAAGAATAGAAAAGAATTATATTTAAGCTAGAAAATGTTTAGACTACAAGAGTAAATTCATTCAAACCCAAAATATAAAGCTTGGAAAGAAAAACCCAAATGTAGACATGGAATTACAAGAACATGAAGCTATACTTGATTACACTTGAAATAAATAAGAGTAAAGTGCAAGATATAAAGATTACAAGTAATTTAAAGCTTACTGCCATTGAAATGGTGGAGGAAATGCAAAACCTAACTTTCTCTCTCTAAAACTTCATCTTATTCCTTGGAGCTTCTCTCTCTAAACTTGTCTAAAAACTAAATTATAGTGAATAGCTTGGTCCAAATTCGACCATACCCCTTCTATGGTCTGTGAGAACTGAGTTGCAATGAGTGGGAAAATATTGGAAACTTCAACAAGCAAGGACAAGCCAATCATGAACCTTCCATGCTTCACTAACCACCACTCTTCTCTCTCTTGCCCTTCCCATGCTTTTCTCTTCCAAAATTTGACTTTAGTGTTTAAGAGACCATCATGGTATGTCAAAGATGTTAAGGTATGGTTAGGATGACAAGAAGTGAGCCCCCAGAGTAGGTGGAGTCATGAGGAAAGGTGTCTGGCACTTCTGGGAAAAACCTACCAGTAGAACATCAAAAACCTACTGGTAGAAAACTTCCAGTANGGAGTAGGTGGAGTCGTAAGGAAAGGTGTCTGGCACTTCTGGGAAAAACCTACTCGTAGAACATCAAAAACCTACTGGTAGAAAACTTCCAGTAGGTTTTTCTACCGATAGGTTTTATGGTTCTACTGGTAGGTCGTAAGGGAGATGCAAGCTTAGGACTTATTTTCGTAAATTTGTCATAACTTTTGATTCCACCGTCCGATTGAGCTAAAATTTTGACCCAAGATAGAGGACATTCAGATCTACATCTTTAATGTTTTTCACTGTTTTAGATTCGAAGTGGATTATGGTCAAATTTGAAAAATAACAGAGTACTACTACCAATTGGTATAGGTGCCGATACCAAAATTCGAGTAGGCTTAGATACTGGTACCTATGATACCAAGTATCACTACCTCCTTGATTTCTTTCACTTTAAAACCTCCTAATCCTCATGTAATGTGTTCATCTCTCCACCACTCATCCACATTTAGTTGCAGGGTTCCGAAAGCCATCATTTACCCTATGATTGCCTGTAACATCAATATTTTCACATTATTCATAAATTCGACTAAGTCTAAGTAATTAAATGCAAATTTGAGTTAAAATGCATGAAATGAGGCTGTTAAATATGTAATATTACATGTTCATCACACCCCCCAATTTAAGCTTTTCTAGTCCCTAGCAAACTAAATATAAAAATTAATCAAACAAAAATAAACATATACTAATTATGCTATTGCATTTAGTATATTCAACCTTAGGTGATCTCTAGTGGACGAGTTTTGTCTCATAAAGGTTTCTAGTGAAGGTTCTTACAAACGTTTTTTCCTCATATCCAACATTTGAAACATATGCCCTTATTCTAACTAGCATTGAGATGTCAAAAATAGCTTTCTCCGAACACCTGAACCAATCACACATGAGTTTCATCATAGCTTTAAATACTATTCTAGAGTATACAACTACACATTTCCTTTCAACATTTGTGTGTGTGAAATGAATATGCAATTTAAACATTTACTCAACGGAATCCACATTCACTTGGCTATCCAAATTCAGCTTTGATGCAAAANGTTCAACATTTGTGTGTGTGAAATGAATATGCAATTTAAACATTTACTGAACGGAATCCACATTCACTTGGCTATCCAAATTCAGCTTTGATGCAAAACTCACCAAGGGTTTCCCTAAAAAATGAATAACTCAATGAATATCCGGGCATACTCTCCATGTGTATATGTGAGATAGAATCTTACGCACAAACCAAAATGCTCACATATAATCCAAAAATGATGTGCATGCACAACAATTGAAACAAACTTGGCATAATCTCATGAATGGAATGTTAGGGCACTAGATAACAAAATCAACTTTTCTTTTCATTTAAAGATTGCTCTTACCATGCTTTCTCTAGATCATTTAGAGCTTTCATGGGTTGTAATGAGGCCTTGGGGTGATTTTTAGGGTGAGTGAAATGAAGGGTAGAAGGAGACAAAAAGGGCATGACCTTTATTATCAAAAATTTCTTTTTTGTGAAATTTTCAGCTTTACACCTTCACTTCACTTTTTTGTTTCTTTTTCTTCNATTAGGGCACTAGATAACAAAATCAACTTTTCTTTTCATTTAAAGATTGTTCTTACCATGCTTTCTCTAGATCATTTAGAGTTTTCATGGGTTGTAATGAGGCCTTGGGGTGATTTTTAGGGTGAGTGAAATGAAGGGTAGAAGGAGACAAAAAGGGTTATTTTGAAGGCATGACCTTTATTATCAAAAATTTCCTTTTTGTGAAATTTTCAGCTTTACACCTTCACTTCACTTTTTTGTTTCTTTTTCTTCTTTTTTCCTCAACATTTTTCTTCTCTTTTCTTTTCTTTTCATTTTTTTCTCTTTCAACCTCTTTTTCTCCTATTCCTTGGATTTTTTTTTCTTTTTCATTCAAAATTTGACTTCAGCACCATTCATCCCTTTTTGGGTTTCCTCACCACTTTTCCTTTTCTTTATGATCAATTACAGTCAGTATCGGAAACAACAAATATGTGATAATTTTAATCATTTTTCACTGGCTTGGTTAATCATGTGGCATGGAAATGAATTTTCAATTAAAACTCAATCACGGCACTANTCTTTTTCATTCAAAATTTGACTTCAACACCATTCATCCCTTTTTGGGTTTCCTCACCACTTTTCCTTTTCTTTATGATCAATTACAGTCAATATCGGAAACAACAAATATGTGATAATTTTAATCATTTTTCACTGGCTTGGTTAATCATGTGGCATGGAAATGAATTTTCAATTAAAACTCAATCACGGCACTAGGGATAATTTTTTCACAAGAAAAAGGCAAAGGCTCAAAGAAATTCAAAGATGGCCTAAGATCATCTCTAGATAAGCATGGGGAGGCATATTGTCATTTCAAGAAAAATTCAATCAACTATCCACATGCGCTCTAACCAAAGCAAGCATAATGAGATAATTGAACAGATGTTGAATTTGAAAAAATTGTTCCTTTGAGTAAATGTAAGTTCCCTCCAATAAGGATTGGCACTAAAGCTCACACGGGTACTTATTTCATCTCCACTATGCATGTCAAGCTCTAAAATATGGATCCAATCTATAAATTGTCGAAATTACACATTCAAAGNGTACTTATTTCATCTCTACTATGCATGTCAAGCTCTAAAATATGGATCCAATCTATAAATTGTCGAAATTACACATTCAAAGTGCACTATGGTTGAGTTCAAAAGAAAACACATATGTGATACTCTGACATAAAATAAACTTCTATGATGTGCTCATGTATTCAAAGTTCAAAATAAAGATCAAACTATCACTAAACCCATACACTTTGAATAGGGGAATATGGTTCAATATTATATATTTTCTACAAAAAAATGTCCAAAATTTTCACATTTCTAACTATTTGACACAAAAAAGTGGTGGAACATGTAAATGGTGCACCTCAATCCCCAACTTGAACCATGCATTCTCCTCAATACACACAGAATCATGCAATGAGAAAAATGAAAGTAACATGGGAAATAAGATACCCCCATTTTTTCTTTTTTCTGATATAAACATTAAAGGGAAAATGAAACACAAAAATGCTTGTTTACACCCCCCAACTTAGACTCAAACATGAAACTGAATAAGATTTGTTATGATGATACTAAAAATGAATTGAGTCCAAATTAGAAAGGGGTAAACAACTTCATGCTAAAATCTAAACTACAACATCATGAAAATAAAAGTATAACAATAAAATAAATCTAACTAGGTAAATGAAAGTAAAATAAAAAAGACATATGTCAATCCGGCTTCAACTCGGTTATGAGCTTGCACTCAATGATTTTTTTGAATTTAAAATTTTTTTGTTGTATAAATGTATTTCCTAACCAATCTATCCAACAGCACAAAAGATAATGATTCAAAATTCTCAACAAAACAAAGGTGCACACAAGTTTATGCAATTCCAACAATAGAGTATACAATTTCTCTTTATAAATTTCTACATTTAACTCCATTTTAATGTGCTACCCATGTTGAAAATTGTGAACCTCAACACCACTCTTTGATGGCAAATTGACCTTAGGCTTATTAGCCTCATGTGAGATAATAACTTCGTTAAATTTTTCATAATCAAGAGTGGTAGAAGATTCAACATCAATTTGCATTCCATAGAAATGACCATCCTCAATACATTGATTATGTTCAAGATGTTGTAAGGATACTTTGATTGCCAAGCTTGAAGACGATGTTACCACCAAGTGGGCCAATTGATATCTTGCTTTCCAAGATCATGCCACACGGGCGTATCCAGACTTAGACTTTGAATTTGATCCCCCTTCAGATAAGGAGGACAAGGTGCCAAGTGTTGAGAAGAAGGCTAAGGTTTTGGCTCCCTTTGTTTCTGAGCTCATTCCTAGTGGCGCTGAGGTACCTCCTTTATCAGCTGAGGTTCCGGCCTCTGAGGTGCCTGTTCCTCCAATTGAAGTCCCTTCTCTTGTAGCTTCTTCTGTTCCAGCTATTCCTTCTAACTCCCCTGGGCTTCTTGAGCTGCCTGCATATCTTCTTGCTTCTAAGCAAATACCTCTACATGCCTTCTTAGGAACTAAACAAGGAGGTCTCTGAGCTCTCTAGGCAGCTTCGACCCTACATATACCATGTGTTCTGGCTCTTCATCGAGCTTGATAGCCTCTAGCTCTTCCGAGGGTGTAGCTCCTGAATCCAGCTCATCTTTCATGTCCATCTCATCCAGCTAGATGTTTTTTGCATCCTTCCTTTTCATTGATGCCATGTAGCAATCCCTCAGCATTCGTTGGTCTCCTTGGACCACTCCAATGCCGTTTTTAGTAGGANACATTCAAAGTGCACTATGGTTGAGTTCAAAAGAAAACACATATGTGATACTCTGACATAAAATAAACTTCTATGATGTGCTCATGTATTCAAAGTTCAAAATAAAGATCAAACTATCACTAAACCCATACACTTTGAATAGGGGAATATGGTTCAATATTATATATTTTCTACAAAAAAATGTCCAAAATTTTCACATTTCTAACTATTTTACACAAAAAAGTGGTGGAACATGTAAATGGTGCACCTCAATCCCCAACTTGAACCATGCATTCTCCTCAATACACACAGAATCATGCAATGAGAAAAATGAAAGTAACATGGGAAATAAGATACCCCCATTTTTTCTTTTTTCTGATATAAACATTAAAGGGAAAATGAAACACAAAAATGCTTGTTTACACCCCCCAACTTAGACTCAAACATGAAACTGAATAAGATTTGTTATGATGATACTAAAAATGAATTGAGTCCAAATTAGAAAGGGGTAAACAACTTCATGCTAAAATCTAAACTACAACATCATGAAAATAAAAGTATAACAATAAAATAAATCTAACTAGGTAAATGAAAGTAAAATAAAAAAGACATATGTCAATCCGGCTTCAACTCGGTTATGAGCTTGCACTCAATGATTTTTTTGAATTTAAAATTTTTTTGTTGTATAAATGTATTTCCTAACCAATCTATCCAACAGCACAAAAGATAATGATTCAAAATTCTCAACAAAACAAAGGTGCACACAAGTTTATGCAATTCCAACAATAGAGTATACAATTTCTCTTTATAAATTTCTACATTTAACTCCATTTTAATGTGCTACCCATGTTGAAAATTGTGAACCTCAACACCACTCTTTGATGGCAAATTGACCTTAGGCTTATTAGCCTCATGTGAGATAATAACTTCGTTAAATTTTTCATAATCAAGAGTGGTAGAAGATTCAACATCAATTTGCATTCCATAGAAATGACCATCCTCAATACATTGATTATGTTCAAGATGTTGTAAGGATACTTTGATTGCCAAGCTTGAAGACGATGTTACCACCAAGTGGGCCAATTGATATCTTGCTTTCCAAGATCATGCCACACGGGCGTATCCAGACTTAGACTTTGAATTTGATCCCCCTTCAGATAAGGAGGACAAGGTGCCAAGTGTTGAGAAGAAGGCTAAGGTTTTGGCTCCCTTTGTTTCTGAGCTCATTCCTAGTGGCGCTGAGGTACCTCCTTTATCAGCTGAGGTTCCGGCCTCTGAGGTGCCTGTTCCTCCAATTGAAGTCCCTTCTCTTGTAGCTTCTTCTGTTCCAGCTATTCCTTCTAACTCCCCTGGGCTTCTTGAGCTGCCTGCATATCTTCTTGCTTCTAAGCAAATACCTCTACATGCCTTCTTAGGAACTAAACAAGGAGGTCTCTGAGCTCTCTAGGCAGCTTCGACCCTACATATACCATGTGTTCTGGCTCTTCATCGAGCTTGATAGCCTCTAGCTCTTCCGAGGGTGTAGCTCCTGAATCCAGCTCATCTTTCATGTCCATCTCATCCAGCTAGATGTTTTTTGCATCCTTCCTTTTCATTGATGCCATGTAGCAATCCCTCAGCATTCGTTGGTCTCCTTGGACCACTCCAATGCCGTTTTTAGTAGGAAATTTTATAATCAGGTGATATGCAGAGGGGATGGCTCTCATAGCGTTGAGGGAAGCTCTTCCCAACAGAACATTGAATGCCGAGGAGGCATCAACTATTAAGAACCTTATCGCGGTGGTGGATTGGCATAGCGGGCTCCCCATAGTGAGGATGAGTTGAATCGCCCTAGGGGCAGTACTCTCTGCCCAGAGAATCCCAAAAAATGAGCTCTTACTGGCTCGAGCTTGTCCCTACCTATGTCCATTTTTTCGAAGGCGGATGCGAAGATAATATCGGCAGAGCTCCCATTGTCGATTAAGACCCGATGAACGGTCCTGTTAGCAATGATAAATTTAAACACCAAGAGATCATCATGGCGGTGCTGGTACCCCTCCAAGTCTACATCCGAGAAGTGATATCCAAGTTAATCTGGGGTGCCTTGTAAATAGTCTGCACCTCCAATACTTCCTCTGTCCTGACCTTGTGCATTTGGACTTTTTTAGCTGAGCTGGTTTCCCCATCACCAGCGAATCCTCCAAAAATTATCCTGATCTCCCCCATTGGCTACTGATGTTGAGCAGGAGTTTGCTGCTGAGGTGCTGGAGAAGGGTGAGCCCTGTTCTGATTATCGTGGGCCACAAAGCGGGGTAGCTGTTCTCATTGAATAAGGAACTAATTTTTTTTTCAATTGGATGCAATCATCAGTGAGGTGACCATGGTCTTTCTGATACTCACAATACTTTGATGCATCTCTTTTTGCTGGATCTGCCTTCATCGGAGGTGGTCACCTCAAGAATTCTCATTTTAAACTTTATAGTCAATCTGGGATATTGTTTTAGTGAATGGAATGAGCTGCCGAGGTGCGTACCTCAGCTTCAATTCTGGCTGCGGAGACATCTCCCCTTTTTTGGGGGGAATAATCTCTATCTCTTCTTGGAGACTTGTCTCGGCCTTTTTCTTTCCTGGGACTTCTGTCCCTTTTCTGCTCTTCTTTCTCTTTTTTCTTCTACGTGGATGAGTTTTTCACTTTAGAAAGGAGAGTCTCCTCACCATTAATGTACTTTTTTATCTTGGCAAGCACCTCGGCCATAGTGGCTTGGGGACTTTTTAGATATGGAGAACATTAAGTCCTTCGAATGCACTCCTAATCCAGCGATGAAAGTAGTGATGGCTAATTTTTTGTCTGGAACATTCACCTTCAGTGATTCCGAGTTGAACCTTTGGACATAGCATCATATGTTCTCGTCG
>CAUOFW020003780.1:85197-124129 GCA_963454935.2 Ilex paraguariensis
AATCTGGGATATTGTTTTAGTGAATGGAATGAGCTGCCGAGGTGCGTACCTCAGCTTCAATTCTGGCTGCGGAGACATCTCCCCTTTTTTGGGGGGAATAATCTCTATCTCTTCTTGGAGACTTGTCTCGGCCTTTTTCTTTCCTGGGACTTCTGTCCCTTTTCTGCTCTTCTTTCTCTTTTTTCTTCTACGTGGATGAGTTTTTCACTTTAGAAAGGAGAGTCTCCTCACCATTAATGTACTTTTTTATCTTGGCAAGCACCTCGGCCATAGTGGCTTGGGGACTTTTTAGATATGGAGAACATTAAGTCCTTCGAATGCACTCCTAATCCAGCGATGAAAGTAGTGATGGCTAATTTTTTGTCTGGAACATTCACCTTCAGTGATTCCGAGTTGAACCTTTGGACATAGCATCATATGTTCTCGTCGGGTCCTTATTTTACATTTAACATATGGTAGCTCAACTTTTGGTAGGTCCGACCTCCTATGAAGTGTGACACAAAGGATATGGAGAGCTCTCTAAAGGAGAAGATGGACATCGGGGCTAGCCTATTGAACCATGCTAAGGCTGAGCCATTTAATGTGATGGGGAAAGCTCAATATCATACAGGATCTTGATATCTGTGCAACTCCATTTGGTTATTATAAGTGTTGAGGTGATCCATGAGATCCTTTGTTCCATCAAAGGCCTCCATCTAGGGCATTCTAAACTTCAGAGGGAGGGGGAAGTGTAGTATATCAACAATGAATGGGGACTCAGGCTGCTATACCAGGGCGTCCATGGTTACTAGGTCTTACATCTCACAGCCTCCTTCATGTGGCTGAGTTCCTGCTGGATATCCTTGAAACGATGTTCCCAATATTGTTCACTTCTTTCCTGTGGGAAAGGGAGAAATTCGTTTTGGCTTTGTTAACCTCCCTTAGTGGATCGAAACGTTGATGCTCCCCTTGCGGGGGTTCATCCTAGGTTGGTCGTGTCTTCTAAAGACATTGTAGGAGTTTCAGGAGTTCCTCGTTCTGTTGTAGTAGACGCTGGTTGAATAGGCAAAGAGCCTCCAGTTTGTTATTCAAAAGGGGATTTGCCATGGAAGGATTAGTCTCATAATGGGTAGGAAGTCATGAAGATTTTCTTATTGTCTTCCACTGGTGGCTTCCTACTGGTTCTGCAACTGCTGAGTATTCAACTGGGTTCTGCTTATATTGCACTTAAAGACTAACAATTATTGAAGAAAATTAGTATATTTGTAACAGGAACAGTCGTTCCCACAGACAGCGCCAAACTGATTGTGCGTAAAACGTGATTGAGCAGAATATATATATAGTGGGATTTGATCTATGCTACAAGGCTATGGGGAATAATGTGGCAATTAAAGGGGGTAAGGGGTGGATTGCATAGAAGAGTTATAGTGGTTCACCAGTTCGANGCTATGGGGAATAATGTGGCAATTCAAGGGGGTAAGGGGTGGATTGCATAGAAGAGTTATAGTGGTTCACCAGTTCGAGAGCTCAACTAATCCACTCTTTAATAGAGTCTCTTACTCCTGAGAATTATATTGAAGATTATGAAAGAATTACACAGTCTTCTTAGTATCTTTAGTTGCCTACCTCAAAGTAAGAACTTTGTACAGTATTTATAGTCTAGTTCCTAGTTTCATGGGGTTTGAGGCGAGATCTCTGCCCCTCCTTCGTAACGCTTTGCTTGATTTCAGGCGATGGTTTAGGCGGTTGAGGTTCTTGTGCCTAGACTGGCGTTTATTGCCATTGTGAGGGGTGTCTAGTGGTTACCAACTGTTTTCTACTCATGTTCGTTGAGGTNATTTAGGCGGTTGAGGTTCTTGCGCCTAGACTGGCGTTTATTGCCATTGTGAGGGGCGTCTAGTGGTTACCAACTGTTTTCTACTCATGTTCGTTGAGGTGTAGGTCTAGGGAGCTCAAGTTCTGAACCTTCAATCTTGAGCTTCCTTGGCTGAGCTCCCTTCCCGAGCTCAAACTTTGAATTTTTCTAGGCATCATCAGCACTGTTTCAGATTCGAAGTGGATCATGGTCAAAAATGCAAGTACCATTGGTGCAGGTGCCGGTACCAAAAATTCAAGTAGGCTTAGATACCGGTACCTATGATACCAAGTACCGTTATGTCCTTGATTTCTTTCACATCAAAAAACCTCCTAATCCTCATGTAATATGTTCATCTCTCCACCACTCATCCACACTTAGTTGTAAGGTTTCGAAAGTCATCATTTACCCCATGATTACCTGTAACATCAAAATTTCTATATTATTTTTCTAAATAATTAAATGTAAAGTTGAGTTAAAATACATGTAATGAGACCGTTAAATATGTAATATTACGTGCTTATCATTTTGTATGAGAGAAAAATGGGTGGATCTAAAATGAATGATGGAAAATAGGAGGGTGGGAAATATTTTTACTTGTTTGGTTTCAAAGAAAAATGTTATGGAAAGGAAAAAGAGGTGGAAACATCATCCCTTGCGCCCAGCAATTTGTGTCCGTTTGTTTTAAGGCGGAAAGCTGGAGACAAGGGACACTTCGAGGAGGGGGTCAAACCAATTTACAATTATGACCTCCTAACTTTCATGTTTACGCAAATATCGGCACACAGACCTACGAAATCTTAAGTTGGACATTAATTAGACTCTCTAGGAAGCAACTTGTGCACCTTTTTTGGGCACTTTTTTTAGAAAACTTTCCAATAAATTCTAAAAGGCTGTTTTTTAAATTTAATACTAGAAAAGTGATCTATTTTATTTTTTTTGGGAGAGAGGAGAAAAGGGGGTTGAACTTTTGATCTCAATAAGGCAAAATTTTTATAAAATAAAGAGTATCATTGGATCAAATGCCCATTGGTAAAAAATTGATCTATAATTTTCACTTGACATAGTAAAATTATATATATTTTTTACATTTTTTCATTCATACACACTTTTTTTTTAAACAATTTGTTTTTTGATTCATGAAGAAACCGACATTTTGTATCAAATGTACATTTTTTTGCTATATATTTGTATGTATTCGTTAATTTCTATAGAAAGCTAAAGGTACTTTGGACATTTTCAAATGCAATTGAAAATTTGTTTTTCGTATGTATGGGTATAACAATAAATTAAGTTTGTAAGTGTTTTCTTTCCTTTTATTTTTGCTCTCATACCAAATAATAGAAAGATAATTTCTCCAATTTTTCATCCATTGTGTCAAACAAAGAGAAGAGAAAGTATATTTCTTTCCTCAAAAATAAAATTTTATCCCTTATATATATATATTTTTTTTTTCCGTCCCTCCTACCAATCAAACCATAAAAACACTTTCTTAAACAGTGAACGCCTCCCTTGTCGATCATGAAAAGTCTCAGATAACAAATATATTAGAACTAGCTTAGTAACTCAACTTCAACTTCAACTTCAACTTCAACTTCAACTTCAACTCAACTCAACTCAAAAATGACGATCGTACCCCGACAAGTGGAATTTGGGTTGAATGTTGCTTTTCGACTCCTGAAGATTCAAAACTACAGGTAGATGATGAGCCCACTCATTTGGATCACTTTGGACACCCCCGTGGTCTGAAATGGGTTTGGTGAAATGTGTTGCGGGCAAAGAATGGCATAGATTCGCAATGGGATATAAACAAGGAGGGCAGTATTGTAACTTCATAATGTCAGGTAAGACTATTACAGTAACAAGGGTGAACAGTGTAATTATATAAACAACATAAAAAAAATATATAAACAGCATAAGGAGCAGTGAAAGTCTGAAAAACAACACGTTGTGCTTATAATTATGAGACACGCACTATCTAAGCGCGTGAATACTTTTTCTTCTTCTGATGTACTAAGGTTCCTATCCTGCCAAACAATGGAGAAAATTACAATCTCAATATCTAAGTTCTCGCTCAACGTCCAAACCCAACAACTCTGGAGAGAGACAGAGACGGAGAGAAACAAATGAGAAACCCATCGAAACCATCGTCAAAATCAGGTGGTGGAGCTGGTTCTTCTGGGTCATCGACGAACAGCAAAACGACGCCGTGCTGCATCAAGGTGGGGCTGAAGAGAGGTCCATGGACGCCCGAAGAAGACGAGCTCTTGGCCAACTATATCAGGAGGGAAGGTGAGGGACGGTGGCGGACGATGCCGAAGAAGGCGGGTCTCCTCCGCTGCGGGAAGAGCTGCCGTCTCCGGTGGATGAACTACCTCCGCCCCTCCGTCAAGCGCGGCCACATAGCTCCAGATGAAGAAGACCTCATCCTCCGCCTTCATCGCCTGCTCGGCAACAGGTATGTACAAATTGAATAATATTGTCAGGGCAATCACTCTCTCTCTCTCTAGATTTTAATTGTGTTTCGGATATGGGTTTCCTGCGTTTTGGTTGTTACGGGATATGGGTCTCTCTCTCTCACACACAACTTGCTCTCTCTACAGACAAGAAATTTGAGTATTAGATGCGAGCTTCTAATGTTTTGGTTGTGACAGGATATGGGTCTTTCTTTCTAGATAAGAATTTTTTGTTTTGGATAAGAGCTTGTTGGCTTTTGGTTGTGACATGATACGAGTCTCTCTCTCTATCGTTTCTCTAGACATAGATTTTTGTTTGGACATGGATTTCTAGGGTTTTCGTTTTGATAATATGACTCTCTCTGTCATACATACACGCACACAATATTGGATGTGTGTGTGACATATGGTTGTGTAGGTGGTCTTTGATAGCTGGGAGAATTCCGGGACGGACAGACAATGAAATAAAAAACTACTGGAACACTCACCTCAGCAAGAAGTTGATCAGTCAAGGGATAGATCCCAGAACCCACAAGCCATTAAACACCAATATTTCCGACAAAGCTTCTTCATCGAACGCATATCACTCCTCACACTATGACGCTAATCTTGTTCTTTCATCTCTTGAAGAAGCTCAAACTGATGGTCCAACCATCGTCAACAGTGGAAACAAGACCTGTAATCGAATTGACCTTGATCAGTACAACAGTGTGGCATCAGAAAATGGTGATGATGATGACGACGATGATGATGATATTAATTATTGCACCGCCACCGACGATGTGTTCTCTTCATTCTTAAATTCTTTGATCAATGAGGATGGGTTCAACTGCCAAAACCAAGTGGAACAGCAAGAGACTAATATGATTGCAAATGGGTCAGATGTTTTGATCACTTCTACCCAGACTTTTGCCTTTGGTGATGGTTGGGATGCTCCGATTATGTCTTCTGCTTCTGCTTCTGCTTTTAGCCACAAAGATTCGAAGAAGCTTAATGAGCATCTTGGAAAGCATTTATGAAGCACTTAATAATCACATAGATGAACCTATATTGGGTTAGTTGATAAAAATTCTAGGGTTTGTAACGTTATTATGTGTATCGTGTGTACATGTTTTGTGCTTTTCTTCCACTTCATCGCCTCGCCCGTCTTTTATTGTTGTGGTGTTGAGGTTAAATGTTATTACAACTCTCAAAAAAAAAGCCAAACAATCATACATTTCAATATTTGTCTTATGGTATGAATGCATGTGTTCTTTTGCGTAGGCCGAAGAAATTGAAGCCATAAAACAAAGGTTTGTTCTAATTGGTTTCCCTTCTACTCCCATATCGCCCTCTCCCCATCGAGGAAATATTCAGCTTAAATGTGATACTGGATGATCAGTGACACCTGCATCATTGTACAATGATAAAGCATTACATAGAGTCAGCAAACCTTGTAAATTTCTTGTCTCTTACTCATGCAACTCAATCTAAACGTATCCTTGACGACGAAAAGTCATCATTGTATTGAATATACTCCCCCTCCCTCACTTCACACGATGCTAAGTTGTATATGATGCCACACAACAAGTACCCCCTCATTTATTTTTTCTCTCCTCCTTTATAAGTGTACTCATATTTGACGTGCACCTACTGAGGATTAATAAAAGTCTACACCGAAGAGATGAAAATTCATATGCCAAAGGAGATTCAAAAAGTCGTAAAAGTTTTGATATCACTCAAGATTGTACAGTACAGTAGTCGTTGGAAGAGCAAATACAAACGGATGCCAGTAGAGTTGGGCAAATCAAACACTACAGTAGTCATTGTAACAGTGGGCACAGTAGCGGAGCAACCGTTGGCAGAGCAGTTTTGGAATGTGCTTCAGCTAGTATTAAAGGAGAAGAGGAGGATGGAATTTGCTTGGGTAGAGGTGAAATGTTGGATACTGAATCCTCGGGAGTAAGCCATTGTGGAAAATTAGTCTAATCAAGAAACAATCAAGAAAATCGCTATAAAGAACAGAATTCAGACAAAGAATACAGTGGAAGCTGAAAGAGTTCAACTAAGAACAATATAAGTTACAGTAATGAAGGAAGAAAAATGAAAGAAGAAAGCCAAAGCTTTGACCTCAGAAGATCTCCAATGGAGATTTTTTCACTTCACACTTTCTGTTAGTCTTACAATGGATATTTATAGAGAATACAAAAGCCTCTCACTCTCTCTCTTATTATCAGTGCGTAATGTACACACTTGTGCAAGTGGTTACAACTGGAATATAACAACCTGCTGACTTGTCAGAATTTAAGGATCTGCTTTAAGTATGGTCACAGTGCTCTTGACTGTAATCACAGAATGAACTATTCATATCAAGGAAAGCCACCTTCCAATCAACTAGGATCTAGGAACTATGAGGGCTACTACTGAACCACCACAGTCAAACTCAAACCACTGGCTTGGTGATACAGAGCTACAAATCATCTTACAGCTGAACTGGCCAACCTATATCTTCCTACAGCCTATCAAGGAACAGATCAAATTGCAGTTGGCAATGGTGAAGGTTTACCAATCACACACATTGGACACTCACTTCTTCAAACACCTTTGCCCACGTATAATCTAAACAAAATTAGTAGAGTTCCTTCAATAGCGTCAAACTTGCTCTCTGTGCATCAATTATGTTCTGATAATAATTAACAGTTTTTTTTTTATGCAAAGCAACTGATTATTCAGGACAAAGCCACAGGGATTGTTCTTTATCAAGGTAGGAGCTGTAATGCACTTTATCCAATTGCTGTAACTACACCTTTAATTGCTGCAACTGCATCTCCTTTGAAATCATCTTCTCAAGCATTTGTTGGATCAAAGATTTCTTCTCTCATTTGGCATTCAAGAATTGATCATCCATCATCATAAATTCTTAGTCAAATTCTGCATTCTGCATAGATTAATACTGATATTACCTCACCTAAAAGGGGAACCACCATACAAGGATGGGTTGTCCTCGACTGAAGCATGTTATAAGTATCGCTTGAGGTGTCAGGGGTAAAGCTNTTCAAGAATTGATCATCCATCATCATAAATTCTTAGTCAAATTCTGCATTCTGCATACATTAATACTGATATTACCTCACCTAAAAGGGGAACCACCATACAAGGATGGGTTGTCCTCGACTGAAGCATGTTATAAGTATCGCTTGAGGTGTCAGGGGTAAAGCTTTGTGTTATATATAAGTAATTCGGTCTTCCCGGGTGCCCGAGGGGCTTTCTTTGTGAGTCCTTAAGATCACTGAAGGGCATTCTAAGTCGCTGTCAAAGGAAAGGTCATAAAAGCCTTTGTCTGTCTTGCAGCTCCTCTTTTTGGGCTCCCTGCTCTATTTGAAAGCTCTTTATAAACCTAGAAGATATTGCTTTCATAGGCTTGTTACAACAAATAAATGCCCTACAAGAGAGACTTCTTCCTGGTATAGTATCTACGACCTACTCTTTTGCTTTACACGTGAATATATAGCTATCTATATATCATATCCGGCTTCTACTTTATTGCCGTTCTATTCAGGACGACACGGGTCATGTTCTATAAAAATAAAATTTATATTTTCTANCCTCTTTTGCTTTACACGTGAATATATAGCTATCTATATATCATATCCGGCTTCTCCTTTATTGTCGTTCTATTCAGGACGACACGGGTCATGTTCTATAAAAATAAAATTTATATTTTCTATTCAATGAAATGTGGAAACATGCTAGTTTCCTGCGAATTCCCTATAGGCAACATAAACATATATAAAAAAGATACTAAAGTGCTAACACCCTATCTATAGTATAGTAATAGGTCTTTTTAATAAGGCTCGTGTAGGGGTGCTTACTTTTTTGGCTCCCTTCGCTCCACTAGCCTTGATTGGCGGATGGAAGTACCAAGGTGCGTATAGTGATATTGTATATAAGATAACATTGTATTTAGGAGTGATCGTTCCTTCTTCTTAAAGCCGTTGATGATCTCACTTTCGAAAGAGAGCCCTGAGTTCATGTTCGTAGCTAAAGCAAAAAGGGAGCTAAATCAGGGCCACTATTATGAAAGAATAGAGTCAAGGCTACACAGTAAAAGCTAGTCTCTAACAAGAAGCAAAACTAACTTATTTATTAGCGAAGCTAGCTATAATACCTTTTTGCTTTAGACACATGGCCTCTGAAAGAGGCACCCTATGTAACTTTCTGGTCCGGTAAGTGAAAGAAAGAAGGTGGATAGCTAGCCTTAGTCTTTGTATTACTAAGTTTAAAGGTAAGACTATTTACAGATATTAAAACTCTTTCCTCATCTTGTTATTCTTGACCAAATGGAATTACGTAAGGGACGGACTTCTCTCACTATTAGACTATTAAGTAACATGTAAAGTAAATAGTATTTGTTCCTTCCCTCCGACGTAAGGCAAAATCCATCCCTTTCTCTACCGCTATTGAGATAAGTGCTGATATCAGGATTTGTCTTTCTGGGCTAACTCTGCCAAGATTCAATCCTAAACACCCACTGCACGAGTGGAATACCACTTAGTCAAGTAGAAAGGGCAACCTATGAGTGAGGCAAGCTTGGAACAAGTTGAGACTTACGAACCAAATACCAAGTCAGAGACTACTGGACGTCTCACGAAACGACTCTCAAGGAGGATGTTGAGACTATTCAGGAAAAAAAATCTTTTTTTTTTGTTTTTGCTTAATCCGCCTTTTCTAAAGATTAAGGAGTACACTTGTACTCTGGCTAATAGGGGAAAATTTCCTTTTTCAAAGTAAGCAAGCTATCTTATGTAATTAATGTAAAAAACCCGAGGAAAATAACATCAAGTAGAAACAAACAAGATCTTACGGCATGATTACAATATTTTTTTCTTTTTCTTTATCTCTCTTCTATGGAAAGAGGTAATGATACATGATGAGATATACCTGATCATTTAGTTAATGAGACGTACGTAAATCGACGTAACTCCATGTATATGTTATTTGGAGCTAGAACCAATTAATAGAATAAAATTCAATAATGGTAAGCCTAGGGCTGGGCGATGAACATGGCTCAAGAGTTTCTATACAAAGTCCTAACTTCACTGACGCATTNGATGATACATGATGTGATATACTTGATCATTTAGTTAATGAGACGTACGTAAATCGACGTAACTCCATGTATATGTTATTTGGAGCTAGAACCAATTAATAGAATAAAATTCAATAATGGTAAGCCTAGGGCTGGGCGATGAACATGGCTCAAGAGTTTCTATACAAAGTCCTAACTTCACTGACGCATTCGCTCTTTTAAAGTGATGTCAAATTCTCACCCCCGTGGTTTCATCAAAGATCTTATTGATCTCATAAAAGATGTCTTCCTTCATTTGATAGTATGAAACCTTTAACCAAATCGGGCACTCAACAGTTTTCTAAAGTGCCCGATTTGGTGTAACAGTTTTCAATGTGTCAATTCTGGGATACACGACTAAGTAATAAATAGATACCTTTACCAAATCTGNCGATGTCAAATTCTCACCCCCGAGGTTTCATCAAAGATCTTATTGATCTCATAAAAGATGTCTTCCTTCATTTGATAGTATGAAACCTTTAACCGAATCGGGCACTCAACAGTTTTCTAAAGTGCCCGATTTGGTATAACAGTTTTCAATGTGTCAATTCTGGGATACACGACTAAGTAATAAATAGATACCTTTACCAAATCTGAGGTATTTGATTGGTTCGTTTCAGCTTAAGCCAAACACTCAAAGAGTAGCATTGGCTGCTATATTGGAGCTGTGATATTAGCTATAGGGTTAGGTGAATCAGTCACAACAGAGGGAGACTTCCCCTTCCCCCTCCCAAAAAAAAAAGTCACAATAGAGGGAATTGTGCTTTAATGGATGTTGTTACTTAGGCTACTGCTATTAATAGTTTATTGTAAAATTCTACGATAGAAGAAAGATACGAAAGGAAGATTGAACAAAGATGTATCTTTAATAGGATACATAAACTTTTTCAATATGAAGGGAATTCTGATGTACGAGAATTCTAATACACTTACTCAAAAAGACAAGACACAGGGTACCTTTGGAAATCAAGTCAAAGCCCCCTTGTTTCATTCAGTCATTGCAAAAAACAAATCAAAAGTAATATAACAATCTAACGTGCTGAAGCGGATTGTGGTTCATGGACTATAGTTCCATTTCCCCGCTTTAGTGTTTGAGTTATCCGTATGGTCCTATCTTTTAGAGAAGGTTCATGTAACGGAGGACGACTTCTCCCTTGGGTGTCTANTAATCTAACGTGCTGAAGCGGATTGTGGATCATGGACTATAGTTCCATTTCCCCGCTTTAGTGTTTGAGTTATCCGTATGCTCCTATCTTTTAGAGAAGGTTCATGTAACGGAGGACGACTTCTCCCTTGGGTGTCTATGGCCGGAACGAGTCCGTTTTACATGGGATCGTCTAAACAATCGTTTCACTGGTATCAATTTAGATAATTTTGAGAGGGTAGCGGGGTTGGTTTTTGGAAAAATGACCAAGCCTACATTTCCTTTGTCTCAAGCAATGTCTTTACTACCTTTAGAACTTCTGCATAGTGATGTCTGGGGTCTTTCTCCAGAATTATCACTTCATGGTTTNTTTTTGAGAGGGTAGCGGGGTTGGTTTTTGGAAAAATGACCAAGCCTACATTTCCTTTGTCTCAAGCAAGGTCTTTACTACCTTCAGAACTTCTGCATAGTGATGTCTGGGGTCTTTCTCCAGAATTATCACTTCATGGTTTTAGATACTGTGTCATTCATTAATGATTGTACTAGATACACATGCTTGTTTCCCTTTGTAAATAAATTTGACGTTGCTACTATAATTCAGAAGTTCAAATCATATGTGGAAAACTTATTTTCTTAGAAATGGAGGANGCTTGTTTCCCTTTGTAAATAAATTTGACGTTGCTGCTATAATTCAGAAGTTCAAATCATATGTGGAAAACTTATTTTCTTAGAAATGGAGGAAGTTCAGGACAAATGGTGGAGGTGAATATACTCGTCAGTAACTACAAAAAAATTTCTAGGAACATGGCATTCAACATCAAATGAGTTGTCCAAATACTCTAGAATAGAATGGAGTAGTAAAAAAGAAGCACATACACATTGTTGAGACGTCACTTACTCTTATGTCTCAAGCATCTCTGCCACTACAATTTTGGTATCTTGCTTTCTCAACAGCCATCTATCTTATCAATTGATTACCTAGTCCCACAACTCACAATCAATCACCTTATGAGCTTTTTTTTGGTAAAACCCTATATTACACTCATCTCAAAAACCTTTGGATGTGTTTGTTATCCTCTTCTTAATCCCTATACCAAACAAAAATTACAGTCCAAGTCCAGCCAATGTATCTTTATTGGCTTTCCTTTAGCTTACAAGGGATATCTATGTTTTAATCCACTCACCAACAAGATGATAGTGTCCAGACATGCTCTTTGATGAGAATCTTTTTCCCTATGCTCCACCTGCTTCTCCCTCTTCCATAGTTGCAGGCACTAAAAATTCTGAGTCTTTACTTGGTCCAATTCCCACACTCACACAATTTCATTTTCAGCATGATTCTCATACTCCCCACTTTGAGTCTTCTACTAATATACTTCCTTTTCTATCTCATTCACATTCCTTAACTTCTACTCTTTCTCCTGAGTCTTCACCTTCTTCTCATGGTTCTCATTTATCCCATGTCTTATCACCACCAACACAACCATCACCTCAGTCTCATTCTCCACAATCTTTAGTCATACCTCCTACAAATCTACATCCTATGAAAACCAGATCCAAAGCTGGCATCTCTAAACCAAAGCAGCTCTTTATGGCTTCCACTCATCAGTTAGATTTACATACAAAACCTACTTCATACACAACATCCTCCAAATATCCAGAATGGAGACAAGCCTAGCCTATTTGAGACCTTCAGTCCTATTGTGAAGCATTCCACATTGAATCTTATTCTTTCCTTAACTGCTTCTTTTCACTGGCCACTTAGACAGTTAGATGTAAGGAATGCATGTAAGAAGTGGAAGAAGAGTACTTAAATCACTCAAACTAAGTATATAGTTGACCTTCTTGCCAAAGCCAACATGACTACTTGTAATCCATGTCAGACACCTTGTTCTTCTGCTCCACGAATCAGTAAACATCATGGCATCCCTCTTTCTAATCCCACTGATTATCATAGTCTAGCTAGAGCTTTTCAATACCTCACATTTACAAGACCAGATATTACTCAGTCAACTATGTTTGTCAATTCATGCACAAACCCACAGATTTTCATCTAACAGCAGTCAAAAGAATTCTGAGATATCTCAAAGGCACTTCATCTCATGGTATTTTCTACACTCTAAGCTCCTTAGATCTCTGTCTTTGCAAACTTTGACTGGGCAGGGGATCCCACTGATAGAAGATCAACCACTGGGCTGGTTATCTTTATTGAAAATAATCAAATTCACTGGTTGTCCAAGAAACAAACTACTGTAGTTAGATCATATGCTGAGGCAGAATATAGGTCTCTAGCAACAGCTGCAATTGAGTTGTCCTGGATTCGAATGCTTCTTTGTGATCTGGGCATTTTCCTTAATCACACACCCCAGATATGGTGTGATAATTGGTCAGCAATCTTTCTTACAACCAATCCTCTGTTCTATGCTCGAATCAAGCAAATAGAGGATGATTTCCATTTCATTCAAGAAAGGGTGACATGCAAGGATTTTGTTGTTTCATACATCCCTACCAATGATCAACTTGTTGACATCTTTACTAAAGGTCTTGGTCCTGCTCAGTTTCTGCATTTTCAAAGAAAACTGCTGGTGTCTTCATGCCCTGACAGTTTGAGGGAGGATGATAAACCATCTGCTAATTTGTTGATTATCTGTTGTAATTTGGTGTTGGTGGTCTAGGAGAACCATCAGATCTACCAGAATTTTGTCCTCTATCTGAATATCCTCCATTTCTGCCTCTTCCTCCAAATCTTCCTCTTCCTCTGCCTCGATTGTTGGTTGAATATGCATTCATTGTATGGACTGTTCCTCTTCTTTCAATAGAACATGAAGATCTTCAAATTGACTGAGATCAAGTTCTAATGGATGTTCGAAATGCATTGTACAAAATATCCTCATCATCAATAGTTACCAAAGCTGCAACTAAATGATCTCTAATCTCCTTGATCTTTTGAACATAGTTATCAACATAATCAGTCCCTTTCTTGAGATTTTGAAGACTAGTTTTTAATTGAAGTATATTTGATCTAGAGAGGGAAGAGTATCTTCTTTCAAGAGTTAAGCCATGCCTCATGAGCTGTTGTATATCCTACAACAAGTGAGAAAGCTGAAGTAGAAAGAGTAGCATTTATCAGAGTGATTAATGCTTTGATCATTTCCAATCCATAGTTGATACGAAGGATCAATTTCTGTTGTGACTACTCCATTTTCATCTCTGATAAACTGATTTGGACAAGGCTTGGTTCCATCTACATAGCCAAGCAATGAGTGTGCACACAGAATTGCTGTGATTTGGTATTTCCATGGCACATAATTTGTTAATCAAGTCTTAACGATATCAAGTTGCATATATTTGACAGAAGAAAGATAAATGAATATGAAGAACTCAGATTTGGGGAAGACAAGATGAAGCAGAACTACAGACTTTCGCTGACGCAGTCAAAGCCATTGGACCAAACGTTTGTCTACTCTATGGGTCTGATACCATGAAGAGTTCAGCTAAGAACAATATAAGTTGCAGTAATGAAGCAAGAAATAAGAAAGAAGAAAACCATAGCTTTGAGCTCAGAAGATCTCCAATGGAGATTATTTCATTTCACACTTTCTGTTAGTCTTACAATGGATGTTTATAGAGAATACAAAAGCCTCTCACTGTCTCTCTTCTTATCAGTGCATAATGTGCACACTTGTGCAAGTGGTTACAACTGGAATGTAACAACCTGCTGACTTTGCATAACAGAATTTAGAACTGTCATAAAGTCAATGAGCACATGGTTTATTAGAAGCTACATGAAAATTGGATTCGCTTAAAACGACATGGGGCAAAATGTCAACCCAACTGGAGAAAGGTTCTAAACGACGAAATCCCTGGTGAAACTTACTTATGCCTAAGAAATACTCAAAAAAGTCATTGGGTTGAACTTATGCAACTGATAATCCCCTAAGAATGGATAATATAAATATCCCAATAGGCAGAACATCGATTAATATGAGATCCTTGCCAAATAACGAGTGAAATGGATTTTTAGTATGTAATACAAGAATGGGCAACCGGGTAATCAAATAAGATGCCATAGAGAATGCTTCAACCAATTAATTTCTCCTCTGTGATATGTCGATGTTTCCATTTGGCCACCCCATTTTGTTGACGTGCGTGGGGGCATGATAATTGGTGGGTGATGCCTTCATGAACCAAATAAGTATCGAAAAGCTCTAGATTTATATTAATCAGTCTTTGCTTAGGAGAAATTTAATATGATCATCAAAGAGATTGGCAATCATCTTGTCACATAAAGAGAAAACATGACAGAACCTTAGACTTGTAATTCAAAGGATAAAACCAAACACAATGAGTAACATCATAGTAATGAAAACCTAAGATGAATTTAATGGGAGTAGAGCCTCAAACATCAGAATGAATTTTAACAATAGATTAATTACACATAGAAACTTAAACCAAAAGGTAAGAAACATCATTTGTTAAGTTGACAACTTCCGCAAGGATGGTTATTCAAGATACTAAATGATTCAAAAGAAATTAGTGATTGCTCTCGCAATGGTTTCAATAGGATAGATATTTTTTGATTCTATGGAAAAACATGAGCAACCAAAAGAATATGGGATAGAGGAACTCCAAGAGAAATACTTCTTGAATGGAGTTATGTTCAAGATGTTGATATCATAATTTAGCAGTAATTGGAGTAGATGGAGAAGGGTGAATAACAAGAAGTAAGGCTCCTTTATTTGGAAAGNTTTCTTGAATGGAGTTACGTTCAAGATGTTGATATCATAATTTAGCAGTTATTGGAGTAGATGGAGAAGGGTGAATAACAAGAAGTAAGGCTCCTTTATTTGGAAAGGTTTAGGGTCCTCCCAACCTACAATCTATCACCGGACTAAGGAGTCTTAATAGAAAAATCAGATTGTGAGAATTGCAAGAGAAAATATTATTCATCTAACAGCTGACCAATACCGATAATACAGCCTTTTGACTTTTGGGGACCAGAAGAACATTATTGAATTAAATATCACAATCATTATAGGGACCAAGAGGAACCCTTGAGAGTTGCATGTAAAACAACATCATTGCCCACAGATAGTTATCAGAACTGTGGGGATAAAAATTTATAAAAATGCCTGGATCTCCAGTGATATGAGAAGTAGCTCCAATGTTAGGATACCAATTGGAATTTATTGGTTCCCGTCAATGAAAGATCTGAAGTGCACGAGGAATTGTTCCTAATTGGAATGAATGATTATCTGATGCCAGTCGTTGAGAGCAAGATGCCAACTTTTTCGCAAATCTAACATTGTGGAATAAGAGTGGAGGAGTTGTAGTCACGTTTGGAAGAATCCGCGGATCTTGGAGTGCGATTATTGTTGCCAGTATTGATATTACGTCCCAACTTTGATCTAGAGTTATGGCGCGAACCACCACTCCTGATCAGATGGAAGCCTTGAAGGTCTTTGCCTTTGCCGAAGCTCTTCTTTTGTGATGAGTTTTTTCACACCACAAAAGCAGCTTACATATTGCTATGTATTTCAGATTGAAAACAAATTTCTTGGCCAAGGAGATTAAGAGCAAGCTCATTATTTAATGAAAAAAGTGGTCTTGCAAGGACCGATTTAGCAAAGGTATTGTATTTGGGTCCTAGGCTCACAAGTATATAATGTGCTTTACTGCATCAGAAAGGGGTACCCCAGTAGCTAAAAGGTGTCGATCATATCTTTGAGTCATCGAAGATAATCCGAGATAGTGAAGCTAACTTTTTAATAATGTTGAGTTGGTGACGAATGTAATGCATGCGAGCATGTGGGCATTGATAATTGTAAGCAAGGAACTTCCATGTCTCGTAAGAAGTTTCCAAACCAATGACCTCGACCATGACTTCTTTCTGTCAGTGCCACATTGGTTCAACTGAGTAGTGTTTGATTAATAATCACCCAAGTCTCATATTTAAAATTGGAGACCTCATGATCTTGCTTCAGAAACACTAATGGTGGTTTGAGAATTTTCCTTTTAACAAAGGCCAAGAGTTTGTGGCTTCTAAGGACAGGAAGAAATTGATTTTCCAAGGAGATAGTTGGTGGAGGTAAGTCGAATGGAGATAAGATTGGTTTTCTAGGAGCCCANATTCATCTAACAGCTGACCAATACCGATAATACAGCATTTTGACTTTTGGGGACCAGAAGAACATTATTGAATTAAATATCACAATCATTATAGGGACCAAGAGGAACCCTTGAGAGTTGCATGTAAAACAACATCATTGCCCACAGATAGTTATCAGAACTGTGGGGATAAAAATTTATAAAAATGCCTGGATCTCCAGTGATATGAGAAGTAGCTCCAATGTTAGGATACCAATTGGAATTTATTGGTTCCCGTCAATGAAAGATCTGAAGTGCACGAGGAATTGTTCCTAATTGGAATGAATGATTATCTGATGCCAGTCGTTGAGAGCAAGATGCCAACTTTTTCGCAAATCTAACATTGTGGAATAAGAGTGGAGGAGTTGTAGTCACGTTTGGAAGAATCCGCGGATCTTGGAGTGCGATTATTGTTGCCAGTATTGATATTACGTCCCAACTTTGATCTAGAGTTATGGCGCGAACCACCACTCCTGATCAGATGGAAGCCTTGAAGGTCTTTGCCTTTGCCGAAGCTCTTCTTTTGTGATGAGTTTTTTCACACCACAAAAGCAGCTTACATATTGCTATGTATTTCAGATTGAAAACAAATTTCTTGGCCAAGGAGATTAAGAGCAAGCTCATTATTTAATGAAAAAAGTGGTCTTGCAAGGACCGATTTAGCAAAGGTATTGTATTTGGGTCCTAGGCTCACAAGTATATAATGTGCTTTACTGCATCAGAAAGGGGTACCCCAGTAGCTAAAAGGTGTCGATCATATCTTTGAGTCATCGAAGATAATCCGAGATAGTGAAGCTAACTTTTTAATAATGTTGAGTTGGTGACGAATGTAATGCATGCGAGCATGTGGGCATTGATAATTGTAAGCAAGGAACTTCCATGTCTCGTAAGAAGTTTCCAAACCAATGACCTCGACCATGACTTCTTTCTGTCAGTGCCACATTGGTTCAACTGAGTAGTGTTTGATTAATAATCACCCAAGTCTCATATTTAAAATTGGAGACCTCATGATCTTGCTTCAGAAACACTAATGGTGGTTTGAGAATTTTCCTTTTAACAAAGGCCAAGAGTTTGTGGCTTCTAAGGACAGGAAGAAATTGATTTTCCAAGGAGATAGTTGGTGGAGGTAAGTCGAATGGAGATAAGATTGGTTTTCTAGGAGCCCCTAATCCAAGACCAAATATACAACTTCTAGAACCCATATAACCCAAAATTTTAAGCGTATAGATGGTGAACCAATCAACAGTTTAGTAGGACACTTTTGCTTTCTTTTTTTACTTTTCTATCTTGTGTGGAATTCCCACACATGTAAGACCCAATAATCTCTCCCTCATGTGTGACCATATCAAGCTTAGCTCCCACTTGAGTCTGATCCACCAATCCTTACAAGTTTCGTGTCTAACCACTCTTTACAATAGCTTGCTCTTTGAAGAACCAAGTTTATACCGCTCTTTATGAGTCACCACATTACCACTCTGCCAAAAGCCATTGCGTCTAGGCTCGCGCCCAATTCTTTTCCTGAATTGCATTTTCATAACTTCAACACCAATAGCCCACCACTTTTCTTAAGAGTCATCATTACTATAGGCATGCTACATCACTTAATCGAGAGTTCGCCCAAGATCATCAGCCTTTAGCTCCAATACCAGTTGTTAAACATTACGGAGCCCATTGTTCGAGTCCCAATATACATGTCTAGAACTTATGCCCACATAAAAGCTTAAGCTTATAGGTGTTTTACCCATCCATTGTATATTAAGATACTTTTACTTTTTTTTATATTCGATGTGAAATTCTTACATATGTAAGACTCAACAGTTGGTGATGGCAGAAAGAGAGATAGCTAGTGGAGCAACACACACCAAAATTGGATATGTTGCTAGCAGTACTAGTTGGGTTCTTGGTGTCGGTGGTTGTTGACATGGCTACGAAAGAAAAAAAATTGGGTCTTTGATTCCAAAATCAATCACCACATAAAAAAACACAAGATTTGTTGACGAGGAAAAACACAACCAAGGATATAGCTTACAAGATGAATAAGATAACCTATAGTNTGGAGCCCATTGTTCGAGTCCCAATATACATGTCTAGAACTTATGCCCACATGAAAGCTTAAGCTTATAGGTGTTTTACCCATCCATTGTATATTAAGATACTTTTACTTTCTTTTATATTCGATGTGAAATTCTTACATATGTAAGACTCAACAGTTGGCGATGGCAGAAAGAGAGATAGCTAGTGGAGCAACACACACCAAAATTGGATATGTTGCTAGCAGTACTAGTTGGGTTCTTGGTGTCGGTGGTTGTTGACATGGCTACGAAAGAAAAAAAATTGGGTCTTTGATTCCAAAATCAATCACCACATAAAAAAACACAAGATTTGTTGACGAGGAAAAACACAACCAAGGATATAGCTTACAAGATGAATAAGATAACCTATAGTCTTATACCAATATCTTTCTTTCTTGATCCTATCATGATTCATTAAATGTTTGAATTGAAATTACATGTGCATCCTTATCCTTATCACTGATATCGAAAAATAAAAATAAAAATCAAGAAATCAAGAAGTACAAATGTTTTAAAACTCAAACTGGCCTGGCGGGTTGACCTGATAAACTGGTGAATCAAAGACTAAACTGGGCCGATTTTTATATTAGACCAGTTAAACAAAAAAGCTAGAAAAAATCCGCCAAGTCGGACAGTTCTTGAGAAAATCGTTCAACCCTAACAGTTTTGGACAAACCGACAGGATTAATTAAAATAATAATGCTACAAAAACTCATATGAAACTCAAAAAGTTATAACCCAAATATATATCATTCCTTAAATGAGTGAGTCTCATAAATTTTTTCAATGGAGCCCACTCATCTCATACTCATCCAAGAGATGATATGCATTTGAGTTTTAATTTTTGGATTTCATTTGTGTTATGTAGCATTTTCCTAATTAAAATGGTATTAAAACTAGCCTTTCATGATTTTTTTTTGCCCTACATCGTTTGTGTTCTATGTCTTCTGCTTCCTCGCGACCATCTGAGCCTCTACGAGGTCCAATGACTCACTTCTCATTCATCTCTCTCTCTGTCTCTCTTTGCATGCAGACTTGAAGTTGAAGTGTTGAAGTCGAAGACTCCATCGACGACACATCACNTGGAGCCCACTCATCTCATACTCATCCAAGGGATGATATGCATTTGAGTTTTAATTTTTGGATTTCATTTGTGTTATGTAGCATTTTCCTAATTAAAATGGTATTAAAACTAGTCTTTCATGATTTTTTTTTGCCCTACATCGTTTGTGTTCTATGTCTTCTGCTTCCTCGCGACCATCTGAGCCTCTATGAGGTCCAATGACTCACTTCTCATTCATCTCTCTCTCTGTCTCTCTTAGCATGCAGACTTGAAGTTGAAGTGTTGAAGTCGAAGACTCCATCGACGACACATCACAACACACAGTTGAAGGCCGTTCATTCTCTGCCCATTTCTTACCTTCACGTGTGACACAAATAACACACAACGAGGTCGTTTGGTTGCAGTATTAATGGGTGGATTACAGAGTTATAGCAAAACTCTCTAATGCAACCTCATATTGCATTTGGTTACAAAAAATACTCTGTGTTATATATAATTTGATTTCAAATGTTTATCTAATTAATACGCTCTATCTGTACTATTAAGCCGATTATAATGTCACCTAGGGAGGTGGTATCATGGTTCAATTCAAGCGTATTAAGTTATAAATTTACTATTTTATCCAATAGATAAACAAATATATTAATAACTAGACAAGATTGATGGTTTTTTAGTCAATATGTAATTGTGACTCTATTAATCAGTCTTAGTCCAGCGCCTTAACAAATACTAGATTACAATGCGTAATATTTTTGAATCATATTTAATTTTGTATGNATGTGTTATATATAATCTGATTTCAAATGTTTATCTAATTAATACGCTCTATCTGTACTATTAAGTCGATTATAATGTCACCTAGGGAGGTGGTATCATGGTTCAATTCAAGCGTATTAAGTTATAAATTTACTATTTTATCCAATAGATAAACAAATATATTAATAACTAGACAAGATTGATGGTTTTTTAGTCAATATGTAATTGTGACTCTATTAATCAGTCTTAGTCCAGCGCCTTAACAAATACTAGATTACAATGCGTAATATTTTTGAATCATATTTAATTTTGTATGTTATCCGATTATACAGAATTAGTTTGTATTACCTATGCAATCCACTCTTCTGCAATACAGACCCCAATAGCTACACATACATCTTCTCTCTCTACTATTTAGTATTTAGACTTGTTTGATACTTGATGATATTGTCAAATAGTAAATTGTAAAACTAATATACTAATACACGGTTCTAAATTTTACTCATAGATCTTTCCTCTATTTGGATACTGATGCTATAGTTTATACTTTAAATTTGATGTGTTGTGGGGTTTAATTAATTGTGGGTTGGATACATGTTTAATGAATTTGGGGTTTTTGTTTAATTTAATATATATTAAGCATGCTATTTTTATAATTATTGTATTTTTTTAACCTATTTATTACTATCATTAATTATTTTTTTTATTTTTTAATTATATTATTTATCTGACTAATGACCTAATGGTTGAATAAATGACCCATAGACCTGAAACTTTTTTCGAATTGACGTCCTCATCAAGTATTAAAACTATGAGGAGTAGAGTAAAGAATGAGTTTAAGTTTTTAAGGAATTTTCTTTTATGGTACCAAATAACAACTAAGATGATGCTATTTTTAGTGTATTTCTTGTGGATGTTTTCGGCACATAAGTTTAATGGATCACAATCAACGTTAACAGACATCTTGCAGTTTCTGGATTATGTAATGTCAAATTTCAATCAAATTTAAATGCCTAACTCATTTATAATTGAATTTGTGTCATGTCAAATTCTATATTATACATAAATTTTATTTAATCTCATTCCTATCATATATAGCTAAATTTATGTTAACTGTTTTTTTTTTATTATTATTACACGGGTCTGAGAATGTCTATTTGGATATGCCCCATATTCATTGAGCTTCAGTTTTTATCGAATAACCACGTTTCTAATTGATGGATGATTTTAAAAGTTGTCAATCCTAAATAAAAATCTAGGATATACAGAGGAACGCGACAATAATGCTAACTTCATCTTATATCTAAGGGGTCAGGAGAATGTCTGCGGCCATCAGCAATCGAAATCCGGATTTGCACCCGTACTATTTCTCTTTATTCTATATCTACATTTATATATATCTATATCTATCTATATTTATATCTATACTATTTATAAATATTAATATTTGTGAATTTTTTATTTTATCTCTGATTATTATAATAAAGTTAATTATACCCGCTTACATATTTTCATATAATTTTTTGTTTTTACTCATATTTGACTTTTAACTTGTTTTGAATTCTTTTATAAAAACTTCTAAATTCTTTTGAACTCATTTATTAGTAATACAGTTATATATAATTTTGTACATTTATATGTTAAATTATTATATAAATCAAGTTATTAGATTAAATTTTAAACTCAAATATATGTTATATATATTTTTTTTGGTATGCAATATCATAATAATATTATAAACAATCTAATCAATCTACTTATCAAAATAAAAATAAATAATTATATAATAGAATTAAGTGTGCAAATACTTAAAAGGATATTCAAATAAATAACGGATTAGGTTATATACATATATAATATAATGAATTTTAGTAGGATCCATTAAGCTGAAATTANATTAATTATACCTGCTTACATATTTTCATATAATTTTTTGTTTTTACTCATATTTGACTTTTAACTCGTTTTGAATTCTTTTATAAAAACTTCTAAATTTTTTTGAACTCATTTATTAGTAATACAGTTATATATAATTTTGTACATTTATATGTTAAATTATTATATAAATAAAGTTATTAGATTAAATTTTAAACTCAAATATATGTTATATATATATTTTTTGGTATGCAATATCATAATAATATTATAAACAATCTAATCAATCTACTTAACAAAATAAAAATAAATAATTATATAATAGAATTAAGTGTGCAAATACTTAAAAGGATATTCAAATAAATAACGGATTAGGTTATATACATATATAATATAATGAATTTTAGTAGGATCCATTAAGCTGAAATTAATTGACTAATAAATATATGTCCTGTGTGATTGTGCTGTGCTTATGACCTTTTTATTTATTAGGCGTGCACTCATATCTATATGTGCATATGACCGAGGTTGTCGGTGTTTGGACAAACGTTCATACCCTCAATTGGTCAGCAATTGCCCCATGTGAATGTGAATGGTTTGTGGTCCCATTGATAAAAAAACAACTAACGTTCACACACTCCTCTATCCACCATTCAACTCAAACGACAAGGTTTTGGTGGATGGTTGAGTTGTTGAAACTGCAAAGGTCTAAGTCCCAAGTTTTTTTTTTAGGAATAATGTTATTAGAATCTAAAAATTAATCTAATTTATTAATATAATGATGTGTTCAATAAAAAAATCCAAGAGTTAATAGTCAGCACAGTAATAGTAGACCACATCATTGTTACATCATTAAAGTAACAAATGAGATCAATTTTTTAAATCTCAATTATATAACTTTTTTTTTAAGACGTGGTTCCAAATTCATATATTTCATGTGAATTTCGAGTTCTCAGGTCCCCGGGCAATTAACACGGGATGAAAAAGTTGGCAAATAAGTTGCGGACACCTTTGTGATTATTTTAACCAAGAGTTTTACAAATGAATGCACTCTTTATAAAATTATTAATAATATTATTTGAATTTAATTTANTTAGACCACATCATTGTTACATCATTAAAGTAATAAATGAGATCAATTTTTTAAATCTCAATTATATAACTTTTTTTTTAAGACGTGGTTCCAAATCAATATATTTCATGTGAACTTCGAGTTCTCAGGTCCCCGGGCAATTAACACGGGATGAAAAAGTTGGCAAATAAGTTGCGGACACCTTTGTAATTATTTTAACCAAGAGTATTACAAATGAATGCACTCTTTATAAAATTATTAATAATATTATTTGAATTTAATTTATTAATGTAATGCATCAAAATCATTAAATTAATAACAGATTTTAACCAATTATTATGTTTACTAACTAATAATAAGTCCACTATTAATTGAATAACAATAATATATTAGGTCAATAAATTATTTACAAATAATATTGCTTCTTAATTATGCATAAACAAATACTATTAATCTTGCAAAAAATTTGGGTGGCCTATAATAATCTAATGTCTTTCTTTTGTTCGAATATGGAATTTGGTCGTAAGCCGCCAACATATATAGGTCCATAAATGTCCAAAATATTTATAAGGTAGCACTTTTTCTTTTTTTTTTTGAGAAGTATGAGATACACTTAAAAAAAAAATGAAAACAAAGAGTATTTGTCAAAGAGATAATACTTCCAAAACACGAGAGCCAGAGGGACTAGAACACTTTTCTGATGTTGATTTAATAAAATATAATTGTACCCTTTCCCTTGATTATTTTCTGTCCGACGGAGGAGTAGTTAAGATCTGGTTGAACATTCAAACCCTACTTTTAGTTGAATTCACGCGTTCAGCGGACAAGACCAAATTGTTGTTGGCTTGGCCGTCCAACGCCATGACTGTTCGAAGATGAACCCATTGCTTCATATTACAGTAGGGAGAGCTTTATCATCTAGGCTCGTAAAATTGTTGAAAGCCCTTTTTGTTTTAGAGACAAAACAAGAATATAGTGAATCTTTGTGGTTCTTTCAAGTTCGAGGTATATTATATATGAGCACAATATGCAGAAACGGTGGTGCTATATCCTATAACAGTCACTTGATTTTCAACGACAAAATAACAATGGAAGAACGAATTAATGATGAGTAAAGGAAGAAGAAGTGCTAGAGAGTAGTGTAACTCACCCGGAAACCGCTAGCTGAGTACTCATTGAAGAACAGCAAACAATTCTTCTTTCTTCAATCTTTTAAAAAGAAAATTGCTTTAAAGTGTTTAGGCAGAGAGAATAGAACTCATGTATCAGAAGGTTCAGAACTTTTCATATGCTCCCACAAGCTTTTAAGCTCCTAAATTTATAGCTCTTTATAGGTATGAAATTGTAGACCGTGTTGGTCCTATTTTTAGCTGCTGAAGATTCTCTAATAAAGTGATGCTTGTGGCTCCGTATCTGATAGTTTGTCGGGATTGACTGGTAGATTCTCTCTCGTCCCCTTTCTTCCCCTGGGGTTGGTGGGTGTTTGAGCAATGTTTTTTTAATGGCTAGATCGGTTTAACCAAACATTCTTACCAAAGGGCCACAATCTTTAGACGGACGAAGTCACCAACCATTCTCTGTTGCCCAGTTTGCAAGTTGCAACGATGGGTACTAATGAATCTATTACCATACTAAAATCATTCTTGAATTTTATTCCTGTTTTATCTATTTCCGAATCTATCTTTTTAATGAAGTGTGGTTTAATATCCTCCTGGAGGAGTTTGTTGTCCATACTTAAACTATCTTCGATGGAGACCCATAATCTCACCCAAATTTAAGTAAAAAATAAAAAATAAAAAATAAAAAATTTGATTTAATACAGACCTTTTTAATAGAGAAACTCAAATTTAAAGGGAAACAAACTCAAATTTATAGGAGGACAAATTCAAATTTAAAAAAAGATAAAATATAATTATTGGATCTTTACAGGTGAGTAAATTCTCACCGCTAAAAATTTAGGTTTGAATTTAAGCCAAAAAAAAGTCTCTCTTGATTTGACATGGATCTAACATTGAATAAAATTTTTAAGAGTTTTTTTAACCTAAATTTAAATTTGAGTTTAAAAAAGAGTAAGATTCGGAGATACTATTAAAATACCTATGTACCCTTATTTTCTTTTTACGTTGACCATATATAACTCCGTATTAACTGTGCTTAACGGTCTTTTTTCTCGTATTTAACTTTCTCCTTCACAAGAAAATATTAATTGTAACAAAGACACCATGTCAATAGTGATGTGGTGTCACTATTACACTATATATTTACCTTTTCCTCACCTGCTCGCTATCTCAATTATTTACAATATGCAAATGTGTAGTTGTATATGAGACCCACTAGTTTTTTTATAGAATATCTTGAAAGTGTGTTTTTAAAATATCTACCGTTATAAAATATGACTAATTTTGAATTTTGCAACTTAGAAAAATACAATAGTCCAGATCATTTTAATCTATTATCAAACTTTGTCTAATAATACAAAATTTATTTCTAAATATACCAACAAACCAATATGTGATTTAGACCAACTTAAAAAGAATCCAAAGGTTACAAATCACTACCCAAAATTTTTTTTGCCGCCCATCTCTCCTCTACCCTCTCTTTGACAAACCATCTCATCTCTTAAATCTACCTTATCTCATTTGCCTCCCTCACGAACTTTCCCCTGTCTCTCTACTATCACCTCTTTCTCTACTTTGTCTATTGCCTCTGTGATTGATCGCCTTCGATGTCGTCACCAACCCACCTCCTCCATCCAACTATGGTGATCCCTCTTTCTTTTTGCCCCAATCTCTTTCTCTCTATCATACACTACTTCCCCCATACATTAACCCCACCCTTTTCCTCTCCTCCTTTTTTGCCTATCAAGCGTACACACACACCACATATACACTCCCAAGACACTCCCCAAAATCCCTCTCTACGAACGCGCACACATCATTCACAAACCCTTAATTGTCATTTGGGTGATCGTCCATCTCTTTACCCTAAACTCACTCCTCAGTTTTTTGCTATCCTCATTCTCTCCTCTCCCAAGTCTCACTCCTCTATTTTTCGCACACAAGCACATAACTTGATCTCTTTCTTCCTTCTCTCTTCTCTTTCCACTGTACCCTATGCCTACGACATCGCTGCCAATGCTGAAGATGCACCTCTTTCTTTCCTTTCTACTACCAATCTAGACACAGGTCTAGCCTTTTTCTTTCTAATTTTTATTCTAAACTTTTTATGGAATGCTAAATCCCAAACTAAAGCTAGGGGAGAAGCTTTGAAGGGTACACAATATTGTTTTTGATCCAATGTTCTTTTAATGTATGATTTATTCTTTTAATTTAATTCTTGCCTTTAGTAAATTTTTTTCTTTGTATAATTTCTTGATTCAGTGTGCCATGTGCATTGAATGCTTGAGATTCTATGTGAATCCTATACTTGGTTATTCCATGCTTGAGTTAATTAAATAGAGTTTTTCATAAAAATATTTAATTTCTTATTTGGTGTAAAATTGGGGTTTATTTGTTTGAAAGTTTGATTTATCATAGACTCTAGGTACAATGAATGCTTGTGATCTACAATTAAATTTTTAAATTTATTCAACTAAGTTATTAATTATACTTTTGATATTTTAATATTATCACGGCTACATATTCGGATTGGGATAACTCCTTAGTTGATTCTCAATTGAGTATGAAAGTTGAATCATTAATAATTGTCATGTGGAATTGAAAGGGTATCCTCAACACTTTAGCATTTCAATTTTTTATTTTTTTAATCAAACAACTTTTGTTCTTTTGAATAAAAGAATTCCTACAACAACTTTAAAAGTGTTTTTTCTTTTATTTTTCCTGAAGTTATGATTTTTTCCAATTCCCTGTGCTATGACCTCAGACTTCTAACTTTTATATTACTTCGCGACAACCTACGCTTGGTATCGCATATTTTAAGTTCTAGCAACTACCAATCTAATTGCTCGGATTTATAATTTGACATAGAGTTGGGTTGCGAACCCACCCATCTACATTGACTGATCTATAGGTTGTGGCAAAGGAATTGACTGTTAACCCAAACTTTGTGTGGGTAGCTAGTGATAAGTTTTTGGATCAGGGGAAATTGATCAATAGATATAAGATATTGAATTTGGTTTCAATGCCTAATTTGAAGCCCAATGCCGTAGTAATCATGTTTATCTTGATAGGTCCAGATTGCCCTATGTTGTGGTGATTCTGTGGAGGATGAAGTTGTTTTAAGGTAGTTGAACATTGAGTTTAATTGTGAATATGTGTACAGAATAGTTTGGAATCTTGAAATTGAATGTTGATGAGGCTGTCAAAGGTAACCCTGGTCTAGCTAGTGGTGGGGCTATTGTGAGGGATGAAAGAGGTGGTGTTATTCTTGTAGCTTCCTTTTATTATGAGGAGTGCTCAAATATGAAAGCTGAGTTTTGTGCTTTGTTAGATGGGTTACAGCTAGTTCTTAGTCATGATCTGATGGAGAAGGAGATTTTGGTGGAGTCTGATTCACTGGGTTTAGTGAATACTATGCTTGGAAATGGGGATTGTGCATGGCAGTATTTGAGTTTGCTTTACTAGATTAAAGGGTTGTTTGCCTAGTTGAATTGTAGAATATATGACTTGATCCGAAATGTGTACACCCAAGTGTAGGTAGTTAAGCTATAGTAATAATCTTGTTAAGTTTGGAGTCAAATCCATGGGGAACTATTGTTGGTGTTTTGAAGTAAGTAGTGACAGAGACCAAGTGATTGGAACCCTTAAAACATGAAGTTATGGGATTTCCTGGACAGATATAAGATTCTTTTCAAGGGATTTTTCTAGACAAAATATATTAAATTATCAAATGTAACAGTCACCCTTTAGCTCGAGGATCTAAACATGTAGTTAATCATCCAGTTTATTATACTTGTTCTTGTTAATTCAATTAACCCCTATGTCAACATGAACTTAATCGAAAGATAATGATGGATTATTAGAATTAAGAGCATGGTTCTGATGTCTTTGTAGAGGTTTACAAGAATTGTCTGTACCGAGACTCAACCTGTCTACAAACAAGCAAGTGTCTCTGCAAGTCATCTAACCATTGTGTTAATATTCCATTCTTTAAACAAAACACAATAATGGTGAAGATTGAAATGTAGTTATGAAGATCTAGCGGGGGTACTTGCCTAGAACCAATGAATCTTTCTATGCCAAGAGTCATCTATGTCATAAAAAGTACTCAAGGTTGTATAAAGTACTTTAGCTTTGTTAGATGCATTCAGTCATTCAATAAGTAAGTGAAAAATCATAAATGAAATGCACAAATATAACTTCCGAATGATTTATACATGTGCATCACCTATTACTAAAGAGTGAATGAGAAACTACTCACTCTTCATGGATTTGGTAATACAAGAAAAGTGAGCAATGCTCGTCCCTCCAAGTTTTCGTTTGTTGTGACATACTTTTAGTCCTTTCTATGTGATGTTTTATCATTTAGACTTTGAATTAATGTCTTATTCTGTCATGTGCTTACTTTACATGATTTAGCTTGTTGTTTTGTATTTATACCTTCTTATTATACCATGATTCTATGCCATGCTTGTTATGGGTCATCATTGGATTGAGATTTGAAGCAAATAAGGAAAGAATATGTAAAACCCGAGAATTTTTTTTTTGAACTTTTTGTGAAAAGGGCAAAACGGTAATTTATCACTATAGTGCAGGTTGAAAACCAATATTTTTCTAGAGCTTGGATGAAGAAACGGACCTCGCTATTGGATTCGTCTCGCAAAATTTAGTTATCCAGACAAATTTTATCGAATTTTAACATAGTCAAATTTTTCATGTTTTACGAGGCGGTCGGGTCTCAGGTGACCCAAAAAATGAAATTGTTAATAAAATTTTGAAAATTAGAGAATAATTTAAGTAAAGTTCATATAAAATATTTTGAACTTAAATTGGAACGAAATTTAATCATTTTGGAGCAAAATCAGACTTGTAAATGGGGGGACGTGTGGCGCGATATGGACCAAGCCTTAAAGGGTATAAATAGGAACAAAAATCTGAACTTTTTTTTGACAGAATACTCTACTATATTCCAATGGGTTAATGTGTGAAGAAGAGGAGAGAAAAAATAGAGATTTTAAGGCTTTTCGCTACAATCTACCCCTTTTTGACGCTCGAATCAACTCGAGCCAAGAATTAAAGTTGGTCTCCTCGACGAGGGCTACACTTACGTACCAAAAAGAGTGAATTTCACCCAAGTTTCTGAGATGGAATTTTGAGTAAATGAAGGTTTGAACTTGGGGGTGTATTCTTGGAGCTTACCAATGTTCTTTTACGCTTTAAGAGGTAGGGTCTTCATTATATTTAGGTTTATTTCCAACCAACGATGATTTTATGAAATGGGTAGGTTGTTAGATTTGATTTAACAAATGCCTATTGTATTTTAAATGTGAAATGGGTATTGGAAATGAGTAGAATAAATTTTATCTTGACTTTAATACATAAAAATTGTTAGATTGTGATTTCTTGGAATTTTGATAATTGGATATGTGAAAATCACTAAATGTGATTTTTTTATTTATGTGATGATTATGGACATTTTTATGTGATAACATGATTTGGTGCCTTGAAGGTGTTTGCCTAAATGCCTATGTGAAAATTAAGTGTGTTATTGCATAGATTATGTGTGACATGCTTGGGAAAAATTGTTGTTAAATGTGAATGTTGATATATGCTTATGATATATTGACATTGTGATGATTTTATGGAAGTTATATGCTTTGGATATAATTTGTCATGAAAATTTTGAATGTGCCTAAAATAGTTCATATGACATTTATTACATATTGGACATGATATTGATATTGCAATGGTTTATTACATTGCATATGTATCAAGACATCACATTTGGGTGTGTGTGTGTGCATTGTTTGATCAAACACCATTTTTGATGGATGATACTTGGGCTCAGTGAAAAGTGGATCGAAGATTCGATTGAGTCGCATATTTTGCATGAAAAACTTGTGTCGGGTATAGCAAGCAGGATTAGATTCTCCACTGGGTACAAGACTTGATTACTTCATTCATACACTCCACTATGGTGAAATTCTTAAAAAGTGTATCGGCATGCAGAATCGGCAGTGCGACACCAAAACTCCGCTGCCCAACAAAAACACATGATTTTGTTTTATAAAATAGTCGTTTGATGTGTAACGTCCAATAAAGGCATATTATTTTGTTTTGTAACAAAGACACATGATTTATTTTAAAAAGATTATTGGACATATATCATCAATAGTGGATTTATAAATTTGACATTGCATTGTGTTGTAGGAGCCGGAGAGGGCTCGGGTTGAAGTGCATGAGTGAGTCTCATCTCATTTCATGGCATGACATGATGATTTCTAACATTGACTTGCATATTCTTGATTGGAATGGTTATTGCTTGTTGAATGTTGCATGTTGACATTTTATATGCACTTAGGTTGGGAAGTGACCTTTTTAGGAGATACCCTATTAAGCGTGACTCACCCTTTATGAAAAAATATTTCAGGTGCAAGTTATATACCAGTGGACGACTCGTATTTGGGGCTTAAAGGATGAAGAAAAGCCGACTTGTGGCTTTTAAATTTACGTTTTGTAAAATTATTGTGAAAAAAACTATGCTTTTATAAAACATTTGTCAAGTTAGTTTTTGAGTATGTAATGTATGTAAAAGAATTGTAATGGAACTTATATGGACTATTTTTAATGTAACATTGCATGTTGTTATATGATTATGGTTAAGTGGATTGGGTGTGGTCAATGTTTACTCATAAATGGACCCGGTGTGGTCAATATTTACTCATTAATGGACCCGGTGTGGTCAATATTGTATGATTGCACATGTTGTATTTTTGGGTAAAGCTCCCAGTACAAAGGAAATTCTGTCCGAATTTTGTTAAATTATGGATCCCGGTAAATGGGGCATAACAACGTGATATCGAGTTATACGGTATCCACGGATATTCCGCAGGTTGATGGGTGATCAACGTGTTGACAAATGACTCTCGATTTTTGGGGCATTACAACTTGGTATCAGAGCTTAGGTATACAATTTACCTAGGGCTTGATGGATATGGGTCTAAACCATTACATTTATTGTGCATTTCATGTTATGTACTTTTAATATGCTACATGTTATGTGTTATGTGAAGATTATGCATGGTTAAATGTATATGTAAAAGAGACATCAGGGTTAGAGAACATAACCTTGGGGGTCAAAAAGAGAATGGACGGGATGGTTCAGGGTGTAAATGTCTACTAGCGGTGGCACACGCTCTACTAGTGAGACAATGAGGGAAATCTCAAATGTTTAACTGTGATCCCTACTTTGGGATACTAAGTAAATACTCTGTTGTTATTTGACATGTGTGTAGATAGCAAATAGAGAAAGAGGACGTGGCAAAGGTGGTGGGAAGAATAGCAATCAACCACCATTGGCCTTTGACCAACAAGCCTTCATGGAGGTTATTGGTACTATGGCGGCTACCATTGCACAAGCTAGTGCCAACGTGGGTCAAGGAGGCTCAAGTAACCTCCAAAATTTTAAGGCACACAAGCCTCTGACTTTCATGGGAGGGACGGATCCGATGGTGGCCGACCATTGGTTCTAGCAAGTCGACAAAATCTTAGCGGCTATGAAGATTACCTCCAATATCACTAAGATAAGGCTAACTGTATTCCAGTTAGAAGGAGAAGCCCATATATGGTGGGATTGGGCAAAGGCCTCAAAGAACATAGAGGCAATGACATAGGGAGAGTTCCGGGAGCTCTTTATGGGCAAGTACTTTCCATCGGTTGTTCGACATGCTAAAGCCCAGGAATTCTTGAATTTGAAATAAGGGACAATGACGGTGATGGAGTACTTAGCTAAGTTCACTGAGTTAGCCCGTTTCGCCAATGACTATGTGGCCACAAATATGGCCAAAGTGAGGAGGTTTGAGGATGACTTGAAATTGTCCATCTAGGGTAAAATTTTGGGCCATCACCTGCAAGGCTTGGACTCAATGGTCAAGACAGCTGTGACAATTAAGAGAGAGATTGATGATGCACAAAGCATCCGGGAAGTGGGTGCTAAGAACAAGAAGAAGGATGACCAATTCTTTTCTTCTAGTTCGGGGAAGAAGCAGAAGACTTCTACTCCACAGGGACAATAGGGATAGGGCTGCCACCATCAAGGCTAAGGTTGATCCTCCCAAGGCAGAGGAAACTTGATGACCACTTATCAGGAAGATCAAAAGACTTGCTATTTATGCTACCTGCTAGGACACATGAAGCGAGATTATCCTTAGAGGTAGGGATCCTAGAGTTATGGGGCATCTTAGTCTCAGTCATCGGTGGGGCATACGCAGACGTATTTCGTTCCTTGCTACCCCACTATAGGCCAGCGAAGCGAGTATCAATTCCAGGGTCCTACACAGACCTTTACTACTTCACCTGCGAAGATCCAGCAATCAGGGCGGATGGGCCAGGGCAAAGTTCGAGGTCGAGGACAGAGCTTAAAGGCTGGGACTTAGGGGACCCAAGGACGTGTCTACACCATCACACTCAGACTAAGCTAGCAAATCATTTGGTTATTCATGATACATTCCTACGCTCTTATTTATGGGCAAGGGTATTTATTTGACTTTGGTGCATTTTATTCATTTATTTTTGCATCTTGTGTGAGGGGCTTTGGCTTAAAGGTTGAGACTTTGGAAGAACCATTGCATGTGAGTTGTCCCCTAGGAGCTAGGGTGAGTGTTGATCAGATAGGTCAGGGTTGTGAGTTAGAGATCTCGGAGATTGCTCATTGTGGATCTTAGGGTCATGGACATGTCAGAGTTTGATGCCATCTTTAGGATGGATCGGTTAACGGCACACCAAGTTATCATCGATTGTGATCGTAAGAGGGTCACTACTTGTACACCAGAGGGTGTTTGTTTCAAGTTCTAGGGGGAAAAACATTATGCTTTACCACGAGTAGTGTATGACTCTCGATGGCACGGGCATTTGATGGGTTGGCTAGCGAGCCTTACCTTGGAGGAAAAGGCAAGATAGGAGTTGGGTCTACCCCGAGTGGTTTGTAAGTATGAGGATATTTTTCTGGATGAACTACCGAAATTACCTCCGCATACGGATGTAGAAATTCACTATTGAGTTACTGTCTGGTACATCTCCTATTTCTATGACTCCGCATAGAATGACATCAGCTGAGTTGTAAGAACTCAAGGTCCAATTGCAAGAATTGTTGGGCAAGGGCTTTATTAGACTGAGCACTTCACCTTGGGGGTGCTCTAGTATTGTTTGCCAAGAAGAAAGATAAGACTTTTCGACTATGTATAGATTACCGGCAGTTGAATCGGGTTACTATCAATAATAGGTACCCTTTGCCGAGGATTGATGATTTTTTTGATTAGTTGAGAGGGGCGCAAGTCTACTCCAAGATAGATATACGCACGGGTTACCATCAGTTGAGGGTTAGGGAGGCAGATATCCCTAAGACGGTGTTTAGGATGCGGTATGGGCATTTCGAGTTCATGGTTATGCCTTTTGGATTGATGGATGCTCCAACGACATTCATGTATCTCATGCATAGGGTATTCCAACCCTACCTAGATCATTTTGTCGTGGTCTTTGTTGATGACATTCTAATCTACTCCAAGTCTAAGGAGGAGCATGAGGGTCCCTTGAGGGTTGTTCTCTAGACCTTAAGAGACCATCAATTGTAAGCCAAGTTCAACAAGTGTGAATTTTGGCTAACTGAGGTGAAATTCTTGGGGCATATGATGTCAGCTTTGGGTGCATCCGTGGACCCAGAGAAGGTTGAGGTAGTTATGAGTTCAGAGAGACCGAAGTTAGTCTTCGAGATACACAGTTTCTTGGGATTGGTAGGGTATTACAGGAGTTTCATTGAGGATTTCTCACAACTAGCTACACGTATGATGAGATTGACCCGGAAGGAGGTCAAGTTTGAGTGGAATGATTCGTGTGAGAACGCATTCCAAGAGTTAAAGAGGAGGCTTACTTAAACTCTTATTTTTATTGTTCCAGAGAGGGGACAGAGGTACACGGTGTACTGTGATGCTTCCAAGGACGGACTTGATTATGTTTTGATACAGTGATTCTTGATAGTTGAAAAGCCACGAGCAGAACTACCCCACACATGACATGGAGTTGGCGGCTAATGTCTTTGCCTTTAAGGCTTGGTGCCATTATTTATACAGTGAGCAATTTGACATGTTTTCGAATCATAAGAGTCTGAAATACATCTTCACACAGCAAGACCTCAATATGAAGCAACGAAGGTGGATAGAGTATTTAGAGGACAATGACTTCACTTTGTATTACTATCCTAGTAAAGTAAATGTGGTGGTTGTGGCATTTAGCCGGAAGTCATGGGGAGTATTGGCTAGTGTGGCTTCCCAGGAGTGACAGATGCTCAAGATTGTGGGACAGTTCGGGCTACACTATAAGGGTCAGGCTCAAGGCACTTTTGAAATTTTGGTGGCTATGTCTCCCTTACTGAGCAGAGTGATCAAGTCATAAGGGGCAGGACATAAAGATATTATCCATCAGAGATCGAGTATGGTCAAGTACAGGTGACGAGGGTTGGGCCATTCATGCAGATAGTAGTCTTCGGTGTAGGAAAAGGGTCGTGGTTCCTTAGTCTGCGAATTTGAGAGAGGAGATCCTTAGAGAGTTTCATTACTCCCGTTTTAATACACATCCAGGTGGCACGAAGATGTACTATGATCTTCGTCGCCAATAATATTGGAGCGGGATGAAGAGGTACGTTGGAGATTTTGTTAGTCAATGTCTGACATGTCAGTAGGTTTAAGGCTGAACACTAGAGATCTGCAGGGTTGCTCCAGCCTTTGAAGGTGGCTGAGTGAAAGTGGGAGCACATCACGATAGATTTTGTGACCCACTTTCCACGAACATCGTGGGGACATGATGCGGTGTAGGTGATAGTGGACTGACTTACCAAGTCAACACACTTTTTGGCCGTGAGAATAACCTTCACACTAGAGGAATTCTTCCCATTGTACATATGTGAGATTGTTCAGTTGTATGGGGTGCCCGTATCTATAGTTTCAAATCGGGATCCTAGGTTTATGACTCATTTTTTAGAGAGTTTTCAGCGGGCATTGGGGACACAGTTGATGAAGAGCACAACTTTTTATCCACAGAAGGACAATCAGTCGAAGAGGACCATCCAGACTTTAGAGGACATGCTACAGGCATGCATCCTAGATCTCAAGGGTAGCTAGGAAGAGCATTTAACCTTAGTGGAGTTCGCTTATTATAATAGTTATCAGGCGAGCATACAGATGACACCCTATGAGGCACTATATGGGAGCCCTTGTCATTCTCTAATTTGTTGGATGGAGGTTGGAGAGATGCCCTCTATGGGTCAGAATTTGGTTAGAGACACCTCAGAGAAGGTGAACTTGATATGAAAACGTCTTCTCACAGCTCAGAGCCGGCAGAAGAGCTATGCCAACAAACAGTAGCGACCTTTAGAGTTTGAGATGGGAAATCATGTTTTCTTGAAAGTGATGCCTAAGAAAAGAGTGGTCAGGTTCGGCAAGCGAAAAAAGCTGTTGTTGAGGTTTATCGGAACATTCAAAGTACTCGAGAAGGTTGGAATAGTTGCTTACCATTTGGCGTTACTGTCAAATTTCTCAGTTGTGCACGCAGTGTTCCATGTCTCCATGCTTCAGAAGTATACTCTAGATCTGACACATGTGGTGAATTGGGGTGAGTTAATTGTTGATGCAGATGGGACCTTCGAGGAGGGACTGGTGCGTATCATGGATAGACATGAGCAGATTTTACGAGACAAGACCGTGAGGCTAGTGAAGGTGTTGTGGCAACACCGAGGAGTGGGTGAGGCAACATGTGAGTGTGAGGATACTATATGTACCAGTTATCCTTTCTTATTAGTGGATGAAGGCATATTCTTATAGTCATTTAGTATTATATGACTGTTGCATATATATGTGGCTGAATGTGCATGGGTGTGTGTGAATTTTTGGGACAAAATTCTTTTAAGGGGGAAGAATGTAAAACCCAGAAAAAAAAATTGAACTTTTTGTGAAAAATGGCAAAAATAGTAATTTGCCACTATAGTATCGGTTGAAAATCCATATTTCCTGGGGCTTGGATAACAAAACGGACCTCACCATTGAATTCGTCTCACAAAATCTAGTTATTCAGACAAATTTTGTCGAATTTTGAGATAGTAATTTTTTTTACGTTTTACGAGAAGGTCGAGTCTAGGGTGACTCAAAAATAAAATTTTTAATAAAATTTTAAAATTTAGAAAATAATTTAAAGAAAGTTCTTATAAAATATTTTGAACTTGAATCGGAACGAAATTTAATCATTTTGAGGGAAAACACAGACCCAGGAATGGGGGAAACGTGTAGCGTGACGTTGACCAAGCATTAAAATGAATAAATAGGAACAAAAATATTATTTTTTTTAAACAGAATACTCTGCTGTATTTCAGTGGGTTAACGTGTGAAGAAGAGGAGAGGAAAAAAAGCGAGATTTCAAGGCTTCTCGCTACGATCTACGCCTCTTCATCGCTTAAAACAATTCGATCCAAGAATTAAAGTTGATCGTTTCGACGAGGGCTACGCTTCTGTACCAAAAAGAGTGAATTTCACCGAAGTTTCTGAGATAAAATTTTGAAGAAATCAAGGTTTGAGCTTGGGGGTGTATTCTTGGAGCTTACCTACGTTCTTTTATACTTCCAGAGATAGGGTTTTCATCATACTTAGGTTTATTTCTAGCCTAGAATGATTGTATGAAATTGGTAGGTTGTTAGATTTGATTTAACAAACGCCTATTGTATTTGAAATGTAACAAGGGTAGAATAAATTCTATCTTGACTTGAATACATACGAATTGCTAGATTGTGATTTCTTGAAATTTTGATAATTGGGTATGTGAAAATCACAAAATGTGATTTTTTGATTTATGTGATGATTATGAACATTTTTATGTGATAACATGATTTGGTGCCTTGAAGGTGTTTGACTAAATGCCTATGTGAAAATTAAGTGTGTTATTACATAGATTATGTATGACATGCTTAGTGAAAATTGTTGTTATATGTGAATATTGGTATATGTTTATGATATATTGGCATTGTGATGAGTTTGTGAAAGTTATATGCTTTGGATATAATTTGCCATGAAAATTTTGAATGTGATTAAAATAGTTCATATGACATTCATTACATATTGGACATGATATTGATATTGCAATGGTTCATTACATTGCATATGCATAGAGACATCGCATTTGGTGGGCGTGTGTGCATTGTTTGATCAAACACTATTCTTGGTGTATGATACTTGGTGTAACACCCCAAAACACACTCTGGACGGCATTACATTCTAAAACCATTCATATCATGAGAGCACTAATATAATCCCTTAAGAAACAAGACTGTATTTGTCATCCACGAATATTTACAACATTATCCAAAAGAATAAGTCCAAGTCATGGCTATTACATCTCAAAAATTAATTAAAGAAGCGCAGCAGAATAAACAAAAGAAGCTAGACTACACAATGTTCCAAAAGAATGTCCTAGTCTAGTACAAAAGGAAAGGAGGTCGCTCTATGCGTCCACCTCGAGATCCATACTCCCGTCCAGTGGAGTCTCCCAAGTAGCGGGCTCCTCGACCCTTACGTCCTCTTCCTCAAGCGGGTAATCTGAAAAATGTTAGCGATAGGGGGTGAGCACGAAACTCTGTAGAAAAATTCTCCCAAACCCATACAAGGTTTAGAAAAGCATTTAAAATGGTCGGTCTCAATTTTAACATAACATAGATACATAATTTAAAATAAAGCAGTGACATTTAAAAAAGATCTCAAGTTTATTTAAAAATATTACTTAAATGAATAAACGAGCACCATATACAAATAATAACCATTAATTGCCATAATTAATTCCCAACAATTCTTTCGGTAGGTGGCATACTTTGTGATAACCTCCACCCCCCTTTAGGTCACCTTTGATTCTCAAGCATCCTTACCGGGAACCTCTTGAAAATGGATGAGCATCCTTACATGGAACCTCTCATCAATCACTACATTATTTTTCAAGCATCCTTACCGGGAACCTATTGGGAAGGGGTGAGCATCCTTACAAGGAACATCTCACTCATGCGCATCACAAACAACCCAACCAAACATACAATTCCAACATTCATCTCACTTTACAAGCATATATCCAAAATCTCCAAAATATATCATGTAACAATTTTACAACCAACTAAGAAAATACATGAGATCACAATAACATCATTTTTCTACCCAACACAAAGCACTAAGATTTCAAAATCCATAATAAAGAAAGCATTTAAGAAG
>CAUOFW020003780.1:124208-161465 GCA_963454935.2 Ilex paraguariensis
AAATACATCACTCTCCAAAAATTAGGGTTTTAAAACTAGAAAGGAGATTTCATGGGTATTAAACCTTTACTTTGTTCAAAACATGTAATCCTTGCAAAAAGCCTAAGAGAGGATGATTCCATAGCATATATATACCATTGATAGCCAAAACATACATATATAAATACCCTAGCCTCAATGTAAGTGAATGAGATAAAACATCTACCTTGAATCGTTAGCTTTGGTGTGAAGAACAAGAATATTTGATCTTGAATCACCCTTGAATCTTTTGTTTTTCCCTTCCTTTCTTCTACTCTAATGCTCTTTAGAGTTCCAAGAGGTGTGGGGGTGTGAGAGGAGTGAAGGAAATGAGAGCAAATGAGATGAAAATGAGTTTAAAACATAGTAGCCCCAAAAAACACTGTTCACAGGCTGTTTTGGGTTTCTCCAAATTTACGGTTTTGCCACTAAAAATCTTCAATTTGATCTATATGACTACCCTAAGGTTTGTCGACGNTTTTGCCACTAAAAATCTTCAATTTGATCTATATGACTACCCTAAGGTTTTTCGACGTTCTGGATTCATTTTTAATGTTATTTTAACCTAAAAATATTTATTTTTATGATTTATCTCAAAACCCAAGTCAACGTATACCCGAAACACTAAAGTTTCTATTTTACCCATCCAAATCGGCTATTAATGAAGTTTTACGATGTTTGCAAATAAAAGGTGATAAAGGGTGATGCTTAAAGCCTTTTATACTTATTTGAAGCATAAAAGTACTCATTATTCTTATATTTTGATTTAGGATGCAAATGGAGACATTAAATGCAAAACGAAGCTAATTAGACTATTTCAATATCGTTTCGTTATTAGAGCATAACTCTCTCATCCGAGCTCCGATTGAGATGATTCAAGATTATATGGAATGATAAGAAAGAGATCTAAAAATGTAATATTTTGAGTTTTGAGAGATATTGACTTCATCAAGGTCTAAATCGGACTTGAAGTTGAAGCCAGTGCACTGTTTAAGCTAATTGGGCTGTCAAAATAGGCCATCGTTATTTGGGCATAACTCTCTCATCCGAGCTCCGATTGATATGATTAAAGATGATATAAAATGATAAGAAAGAGCTCTAAAACTTTTATGTTTTGAGTTTGGAGAGCTATGGACTGCATCAAGGTCGAAATTGCGCTTGAAGTTGCAGCTAGTGCACTGTTCATGTGCATTGTTCACAGCCTGTCTTCGTCCCTTTTCCATTTCCAATCCATTCCTAAGCCAACCAAATCCATCCCAAACCTCTCCAACACATATTTCTACGCCAAACCTATTTAATACAAGTTCTAGGACCTAAAATTTCATATTTTCACTTATTAAAACCAAATTTCAACTATTATTTTCACTAACATTTTAAATCTCTACTTTTNTACGCCAAACCTATTTAATACAAGTTCTAGGACCTAAAATTTCATATTTTCAGTTATTAAAACCAAATTTCAACTATTATTTTCACTAATATTTTAAATCTCTACTTTTTCAATCTACAAAATTCAAACACATATCACTACATATATCCACATTTTTTTACCACAATTATTTACTATATATATATATATATATACATATATAAAAGAAAATGAGGGGTGTTACACTTGGGCTCGGAGAAAGTTGGATCAAAGATTCAACTGAGTCGCATATTTTGCATGAAAAACTTGTGTCGGGTATAGCAAGTGGGGCTAGATTCTCCCTTGGGTGCAAGAACCGATTACTTGGTTCATATACTCCCATGTGGTGAAATTTTGAAAAATTATATCGGTGTGTGGAACCGGCGCGTGTGACACCAAAACTTTGCTACCCAACAAAGATACATGATTTTGTTTATAACATAGTCGTTCTATGTTTAACATCCAAAAAAGACACGTGATTTTATTTTGTAACAAGGACACATAGTTTATTTTAAAAAGTTCATTGGACGTATATCATCAATGGTAGAATTATACACATTGACATTGCATTGTGTTGTGGGAGCTGGAGAGGGCTCGGGTTGAAGTGCATGAGTGAATCATATCTCATTTCATGGCACGACATGGTGATTTCAAATATTGAGTTGCATATTCTTGATTGGAATAGTTGTTGCTTGTTGAATGTTACATGTGGACATTTCATATGTACTTAGGTTTAGGAGTGACCTCTTTAGGAGATACTCTATTGAGCGTGACTTACCCTTTATGTGAAAACATTTTAGGTGCTGGTTATACACTTGTGGACGACTTGTATTTGGGGCCTCAAGGATGAAGAAAAGTCGACTTGTGGCTTTTAAATTCAGGTTTTGTAAAACTATTGTGAAAAAAACTATGCTTTTGTAAAACATTTACTAAGTTAGTTTTTGGGCACGTAATGTATGTAAAAGAATTGTAATCGAACTCATATGGACTATTTTTAATGTAACATTGCATGTTGTTGTATGAGTATGGTTAAATGAACTCTGTGTGGTAAATGTTTTCTCATAAATGAACCCAGTGTGGTGAATGCTTACTCATTAATGGACCCAGTATGGTCAATGTTGTATGATTGCACAGGTTGTATTTTTAGGTAGAGCTCCCAGTACAAAGGAGATTCTATCCGAATTTTGTTAAATTATGAATCCTGGTAAATGGGGCATAACAACGTGATATCGAGTTACATGGTATCCACGGGTATTCTGCGGGTTAATGGGTGATCAACGAGTTGACAAATGACTCCTGATTTTTGGGGCGTCACGAAATATGGTGGGTAACTTTATTTTGTACCTTGATGACTCGTATCTGACAAGGGAAAGGTGTTGTAGTTCTATATAGTGACTAGTTGTAGAATCCTATGAGGCCTTTGAACAAGAGTTTAATGAAGTTGAGTAAGGCCCAAGCTAACTACATTGAGGAGAGAGAATAATCATTAGGAGAGCCACCAGTCTATCTTGACACCGATTATGTCTAAGACACTACCACTGACTCATATTCAGCCTAAATAGTGGTATACACCCAAGTATAAGTGGTCAAATTGCAATATAATACTCAGTTTAAGTCTGAGGTCGAACCCATTGAGAGCTAATATTGGAAATCAAAATAGAAATAGTGAAGTTGTTATAGTTACAAAATATAATATAAGAGCTTATGGTGTGTAACACCCCAAAACCCATCTTGGACGGCATTACAATCTAAAAACTATTCACATCATGAGAGCAACTAAATAAATTCATCATTTAAGAACATTTCATTCATCAAATATAACATTTTCAATATCATCCCAAAATAATAGGCTAACCATGACCATTAAATCCCAAAATAATCAACTATTTTCTTGCAGCGAAAATAACAAAAAATTTGTCTTTACATAATCTCAAAAGAAATTTTCTAGTCTAGCTCCTAGGAGAGAATAACCCTAGACGTCCACCTCGGGATCCACGAGCCTATCTAGTGGAGCTTCCCAATGTATTGGCTCCTCAACTCCGAGCTCCTTGTCTAGACCACAATTTGAAAAATATATAGTTTATCGGGGGTGAGCACTAAGCTCTGTAGCAACATTCCTTCTAAACTCAAACAAGGTTTAGAAAACATGTAAAACAAGTCGGTCTCATTTCGCAAATATCATATGTTAATATTTGAACGAAAACAGAAACATTTCAATAGATCTCAAGTTTACAGATAATAAATCATTTCCAACCATAAACCGTTTTCCACAAATTCTTGTAGAGTCCTATACCTCCACAAGCTCTTGTAGGAAACCAATTCCACACAATAACCATAATTGTTCAATAGTGTCATCCCATATTCTCATGTATATTGATTGCTTCCCATGAATCTACACAATGACTCTACCTCGTTCACCCAATCATAACCACACAAACCACTTTAGGAAGGACGTATATCGTCTCCCACGACATTGAAAAATCCTTCCTAGGAAAGGTATATCCACCCTAAGTCTCGAACTTACGTGAATAATAACGGTTGTTCTCACAATCAACAAACCACTACAAGTGTTAGAAAACCATCTCACCCCCACTAGGGTAGACTAACCTCTAACACTTTACGGCAGTGCTTGAATGTAATTCAAGTCTGTCATAGCAACCATACAAGAGATGCCATAACAAACATTTTCTTTAAAACACAAGGAAATCCAAAATCCCAAATTCTCACAATTTGTAATACAAGAGAACAATTTAAGAAAATAAGCAAGAGATCATCACAACATCATTTTATTACTCAACACAAAGCACTAAGGTTTCAAATTCAAGAACAAAAGAAGAATCAAGAGGAAAATCCATTTATCTTGAAAAACTAGGTTTTATGCCAAGAAAAGAGATTTAATGGTTATCCAACCATTACTTTGCTTAAAACATGGTGGTTTTTGCAAGGATGCCAAGAAATAAAGATTTCATAGCATATATATAAGATTTAAAGTCAAAAGAATAAATATAAATAAGCCCTAGTCTCAATGTAAGAGAATAGGAAGAAACCCTACCTTGAATCAAGATTTCCAAGTAAAGCCCAAGCTCTAGAGATCTTCTTCCTCAATTTTCTTTCTTCTTTTATCTTCTCCTAGGGTTCTAAGAGGTATGGGTAAGAGGGGAGTGAAAGAATGGAAGAGAATGCGGTGAAAATAGTGTTTTAAAGCCTTGAAAATCCCAAATTTTACTGTTCACTAGGCCAAAAATTATATTTTTCTCTAAATTTACGGTTTTACCATTAAATATCTCCAATTTGATCTCTATGACTACTCTAAGATTTTTTGATGTTCCGAATTCATTTTTAATGTTAGTTTAACCTAAAAAAATTTAGTTTTATGATTTATCTTCATACTAAAATAAATTCATACTGTAAACACTAAATTTACTAGTTATTCCTCTGAACTGCTATTAATGAATACGTTAAATCAATTGACTCATCTGAGGTCCAACATACCACCCTTGGTACTCTATTATGGTCAATTTATAAGCTTGAAAGGAAGGAATACATAGCCCAGAGCTTGGCAAAAAGGATTAAAATTTTTTTTTTCAAAATCTGTGAAAGTGTACCGGTACACGTACCGGTACAGTATGCTCCCGGTACGCGTACCGGTACACTTTTCCTGCTTCTGTCCATTTTTGCCTGTTTCAATTGTTTTCGACTTCCAATCCATTTATAACATTTCCACAATCATCCCAAACATATATAATGGGATGATTGAAATAGGTGAAAATGGACAGAAGTAGGGTACTTCTCGCATCTCTCGTTTTGGTTCCCAAGTAGCTTCCTCCACCTTGTGATGTTGCCACAAAACTTTCACTAGTTGGATGAGTTTATTGTGAAGCACCTTCTCCTTGGTATCGATAATTTTCACCGGTTGTTCTTCATATGTTGCTCCATCTTGAATTTCTATATCCTCCAAATTCACGACATGCATCGTATCTGATTGACACTTCCTCAACATTGACACATNGAAGGAAGGAATACATAGCCCAGAGCTTGGCAAAAAGGATTAAATTTTTTTTTTTCAAAATCTGTGAAAGTGTACCGGTACACGTACCGGTACAGTATGCTCCCGGTACGCGTACCGGTATACTTTTCCTGCTTCTGTCCATTTTTGCCTGTTTCAATTGTTTTCGACTTCCAATCCATTTATAACATTTTCACAATCATCCCAAACATATATAATGGGATGATTGAAATAGGTGAAAATGGACAGAAGTAGGGTACTTCTCGCATCTCTCGTTTTGGTTCCCAAGTAGCTTCCTCCACCTTGTGATGTTGCCACAAAACTTTCACTAGTTGGATGAGTTTATTGTGAAGCACCTTNGCCTAGGCGCTAGAAATGGGGCCTAGGTGCGCCCTCCTCTGCAGGCCTAATATGTCCTTTGTTGTCTTCTTCCAAAAATTCACCATTTTGGCTCCAAATTGACCTTGTTTCTTCCTAATTCATTATGATTCATTCCAAATGATCATCCCTACAAAATAACATCAAAACACACAAAACAAATAAAATGAACATAAAATAATTGAAAACTTGTAATTTNTGATTGACACTTCCTCAACATTGACACATGAAACACGTCATGTACCCTGTTGTCCAAATTTGATATTGACAATTTACGTGCAAGTATTTAAAATCAACAAGTAATAAAGTGATAAGTAGAGTATCGTTCCCACGGAGAATTATCGCTAATAATATCCAAGTACTAACTTTGTATCAATTCAATTTTATTTAAACAATTGAAATTAAACTATGGAATGACTAATTTAAAACTAAATCTAAACTTAACAATCAAGGGTTGAATTTACTAGAGAAAAGAAGTTAAGATTACAACTCTCCCTAATGCTTCGTATAAATATTTCTAACTCTCTTTCTAGTTAATTGATCAAAATAAGTTGTTAACTGAGAACTCAAAGTTATTTATCAAACCTCTTCCGATAGTTAGATAAAATTATCTCTCCCAATTGAATTACTATATTCCTATGCAAAATAATTTGGAATAGATTCATTAAGTGAAAATTCTCATAAAAGTTACACACGGCATATAGGTATATTCCTATCCTATACACAAACCCAGCTATTCAATTCTAAGAAGAATAAACTAGACGCATGTCATCATATTCTGATCTAAACCTAGAATTCATCTCCCAATTTCATCTAGGCTATCAAATTAATTGTTGGCCACACAATCATACATCAATCACAAAATATGACAAAGAATTCATATACGATTAATAAGAACTAGAAATGAGAGTAGATTAATTTAACTAGACATAGGTTCCGTTGCAATCTTAATAAAGATTTAGTTCATAATGTAATTGAAAGAAATCATTCTAAAATTAAACAACATCTTAGAAAATCAAGAAATAAAAGAATGGAAACTTAGGTGCAATCTTCAATCCTTCTCTAGCTTTCAAGTCCAATCTTCTTTGTGTCGATTCCTTTGATTCTTGTCTGCAATTTTCTTCCAATTCCTTGGTCTTTCTCCAATATTTTCAGCCCCCAAAAGTCAGAATATATCAACCACACACAAACCCTAGCATATATGTAGCTTTAGAGTCCAATTTCGGGTCAAAACAAGTCAAAATTCATGTCATGGACCAACACAAGCGCCTAGGCCCTTGAAAGGCCCTGGAAAAGCGCTGCATGGACATAATGTTGGCACCTAGGCGCTAGAAATGGGGCCTAGGTGCGCCCTCCTCTGCAGGCCTAAAATGTCCTTTGTTGTCTTCTTCCAAAAATTCACCCTTTTGGCTCCAAATTGACCTTGTTTCTTCCTAATTCATTATGATTCATTCCAAATGATCATCCCTACAAAATAGCATCAAAACACACAAAACAAATAAAATGAACATAAAATAATTGAAAACTTGTAATTTCATTTAGCCGAAAGTACTCAATTCGTAAGTATAAAACCCACTCATCATACCCCTAACAGCTGAGCTGGTAATCGCAGTTGATACGCCACTTTGCCCACCGCTTTGGTCATCTCGAATGGTCCGATATACCTTGGAGCTAATTTTCCCTTCTTGCCAAATCTGAACACTCCCTTTTTGGGTGACACCTTGAGGAACACATAGTCCCTCTCTTGGAACTCCAATCGTCTTCGTCTTCTATCCGCATAGCTTTTCTGTCTACTTTGTGCTATGCGTAGTCTCTCTCGGATGAGTTGAATTTTCTCTGTAGTCTCCCAAACAATTTTCGGTCCAAACAAGCTACTTTCTCCAGCTTCCAACCAACAAGTAGGGAACCTACTTGGTCTTCCATACAGGGCTTCATAAGGTGCCATGCCGATGCTAGACTAGAAACTGTTGTTGTATGCGAATTCCTCCTACGAAAAATGATCACCCCAACTTCCCTTGAAGTCCAACAAACAAGCTCGTAGCATGTCCTCCAAAGTCTGTATCATCCTCTCGGATTGACCATGCATTTGGGGATGAAAAGTGGTGCTGAAGTGTAACTTTGTCCCCATAGCTTGTTGTAGACCTTTCCAGAATTGTGCCACAAATCAAGAATTGCGATCTGAAACAATTGAGAGCGGAACTCCATGTAATCGCACAATCTCATGGATATAGAGCTTGCTCAAAGTCTCTTAAGTGTTCGCGGTCTTCATTCCCAAGAAATGAGCGGATTTGGTGAATCTGTCCACAATGACCCATGTTGTATTACGCCCTCGCGAAGTCCGTGGTAAACCCGACACGAAGTCTATGGTGATGTGATCCCACTTCTACTCTGGAATAGGTAAGGACTGTAATAATCCTCCGGGCTTTTGATGTTCAATCTTCACTTGTTGGCAAATCGCACATTGGGCTATGAACCTTGCCACATCCTTCTTCATCCCCTTCCACCAAAATTGACGCTTCATGTCCCTATAAATTTTTTGTGCCACCAGGGTGGATGGCAAACTTAGAGCGATGACACTCTCCTAGTATCTCCTCCTTTAGGGAAAAATCATTTGGGACGCAAAACTTCTCCCCATATATTAGTTCTCCATTTCTCAAAGACCAACCTTCCACTATTTCCCCATTTTCCAATTTAACTCAAATCGACTCTAAGTCAGGATCCAAGTATTGTGACTCCACCACCCTACATTGGATTGTAGGTTGGGCTACAAGGTTAAATAGGCATGGACGATTCTCCTGCCCATCCACCATAGATTAAAGTCCTCTAAGGCATCAACCATCCTCCACCTTTTAGCTGCAAGAATATTGATTTCACCTCAAGACTTTCTGCTAAGTGATTCGGCAACCACATTAGCCTTCCCCAGATGGTAGTTGAGTGTGAAATCATAATCTTCTAGATACTCAACCCATCTTCTTTGTCGAAGATTCAAGTCTTTCTATGTGAATACATACTTGAGGCTCTTATGATCAGAAAACACTTGAAACTTTTTACCATATAAGTAACACCTCCATAATTTAAGAGCAAAAACCACAGCGGCAAGCTCCAAGTTGTGAGTGGGATAGTGTTGCTCATGAATCTTGAGTTTCCTCGAGCTATAAGCAACTATCTTTACTTCTTGTATTAGAATACATCCCAAGCCTAGTAACAAAGCATCGGTATAAACATCATATCCTTCTCCACTGCTCAGAATAATGAGGACAAGAACTGTTGTCAACTTCTCCTTCAAGGTGTGAAAAGCGTGTTCACACGCTTGAGTCCACAAAAATTTTTCTCCTTTCTTCATAAGGCGAGTCATTGGCATTGCGAGCTTTGAGAACCCTTCTACAAACCTCCGGTAGTAGCCCGCTAAACCCAGGAAACTACGTACTTCGGTCACATTTTTTGGTGGTTCCCACTTCATCACTGCTTCAATCTTAGAGGGGTCAACAGCTACCCCTTGTTCGGACACAACATGACCAAGAAATTTCACTTCCTTTATCCAAAACTTGCATTTACTTATTTTCGCATACAACTTATGCTCTCTCAGTGTCTGTAGTACAATTGAGAGATGACGTTCATGTTCCCCTTGGGTCTGTGAATAAATCAATATGTCATCAATAAACACGATAACAAACTAATCTAAATATGGTCGGAATACCTTGTGCATCAAATCCATGAAGGCTATAGGAGCATTAGTCAACCCAAACGGCGTTACCGTATATTCGAAATGACCATATTGGGTGCAAAAATTTGTTTTAAGAATATCCTCCTCCCTAATTCTCAGTTGATGGTATCTTGTGCGAAGATCAATCTTTGAATAATACTTAAAACCCCTCAGCTGATCGAACAAATCATCAATTCGTGGCAATGTGTATTTATTCTTTACTGTAACCCGATTCAACCTTCGGTAGTCTGTGCATAATCGAAGTGTTTCATCATGTTTCTTCACAAAAAGGACCGAGGCTCCCCAAGGTGAAGTGCTTAAATGGATAAACCCAATAGCCAAAAGTTGGTCCAACTGTTTCCTTAGCTCCTTTAACTCCAAAGGTGCGATCCGATATAGAGCAATAGATATGGGTTCGGTTCCCAGATATTGATCGATTGTAAACTCAATCTCTCTTTGTGGGAGTAACCCAAGCAGTTCATATAGGAAGACATCCAAAAAATTTGACACAATCAATACCACGTCGGGTTGGAATTTATCATGATCATCACCCATTAAGCTGGCCAAGAAACTGAAGTTGTTCCCTGCCTTAACTTTCAAGAATCTACTACTCGTAGTAGGAAATGGATGGGAAGAATTTTGATCATTCATGAAACTGAAAACTACACCTCTTGGTAATTGAAAGAAAATCCGTTTACGAAAGCAATCCATTGCCGCACGGAAGGTAGACAACAAGTTCATCCCAAATATTATATCATACCCCTTCATGTCTAATGCAACCAAATATACAATTAATTCTTGCTCTCCAATCCAAAGCACACACCCTCTACACACCCTTCTAGCATCCAACCGTTCTCCCGTAGGCATGTCAATACTCAAGGCATGTTCTAGCTTCCCAAAGTCCAACCCCAAACTCAAAGCATATGTCATGCATATAAATGAATGGGTACCACCAAGATCAAATAAAATTCGGGCCCAAGAATTGTAGAGAAGAACAATACCTTCCACAACGGCATTGGAAACATCTACCTCCGGTTGTATCAAAGCGAACACTCTCCCTTGATTGACATTACTAATGGTCTCTGTTGTAGTGGCTTCAGTGGTGGTGGTTTGGTTTCATTTACTTGCCCAGCTACTTGATTGGTTCTTGGTGGAAACGATTGATAGTTATTTCTGAAGTGCCTGACACCTCTACATGCAAAGCATTAACGTGGATCAGCACCTGTTCCCTCAAGTGCGCCTCCAAATCCTCGGGCTGTTTGAAGTCTCTGTCCGGCCACTTAGTCTGGGCGACAGTATGGTGCCACCCTCTACCCTCCACTACTACTAGCACTGGTCCTAACCGGACCTCCTCTCATGAAGTTCTGTCGCCTTTGATTGTCCTCGGTGTCTCTCTCCACCAGTGTAGCTCTATCAACAAGATCCCCATAGTCCTGGATCTTGAGAGCCACAAGCTTTTCCCTGATGGTAGGCCTCAAACCCTACTCAAAGCGTTTGACCCTCCTAGCCTCTATGGATATAAACTCTGTGGCATAGCAGGATAGCTCATCAAACCACTTCTCATACTCAACCACCGTCATGCTTCCCTGTCGTAGAGCTAGGAAATCTGCACTCATCTTGTCCCCGACGGATTTAGAAAAGTACTTGTCATGGAAGATTTGGTCGAACTCCTCCCAAGTGAGTGCATCTACGTTCCTTCTTCTCTTTATTGAATCCCACCAATGGTTGGCCTCCCCCTCAAACAGATATGTTGCCAAGCCGACCCGAAGATCCTTGGCAATTCCCATGCCGTCACACATCTTCTTTATCCGGCAGATCCATTTATTCGCATCCAAGGGGTTAGAGCTCCCTTGGAAAGTAGGTGGGTGTTGTCTCAGAAACACTCGGAGAACAACTATCCTTCGATTTTTATTCCCGTTGCCCGGTACTTGGGCTAATGGATGAACCCCACCGTTGTGGTTGTTATTCCCATTTTGGTGTTGCACCAAAGTGGTAAGCTCTCTTAAACATTGTTATATGCCGTTCATGGCATCAGGAGGTGGTGGTGGTGGTGGATTTGCTTGGCCACCATGACCTCGTCCACGTCCACGCCTTCCGTCCATCCTACACATCAATTCACAATTTAGTTTCATTGATATACAAGACATCTTAAATATACTTTTAATCTAAAGAATAAGACATGTGTAAAATTTATATCAACGATTTCATTCAACCTAGTCCTAACCCTCTAGTGGTAATCCATAACCTACAGCTCCTATGTAAGACCTAAAGCCTAGGCTCTGATACCAAAACTTTGTAACGCCCCAAAACCCACCTTGGATGGCATTACAATCAAAAAATCATTCACATCATGAGAGTAACTAAATAAATTCATCATTTAAGAATATTTCATTCATCAAATATAACATTTTCAATATCATCCCAAAAGAATAGGCCAACCATGGCCATTACATCCCAAAAGAATCAACTATTTTCTTACAGCGGAAATAACAAAAGATTTGTCTTTAGATAATCTCAAAAGAAATTTTCTAGNCGGTCTCTGTTGTAGTGGCTTCAGTGGTGGTGGTTTGGTTTCATTTACTTGCCAAGCTACTTGATTGGTTCTTGGTGGAAACGATTGATAGTTATTTCTGAAGTGCCTGACACCTCCACATGCAAAGCATTAACGTGGATCAGCACCTGTTCCCTCAAGTGCGCCTCCAAATCCTCGGGCTGTTTGAAGTCTCTGTCCGGCCACTTAGTCTGGGCGACAGTATGGTGCCACCCTCTACCCTCCACTACTACTAGCACTGGTCCTAACCGGACCTCCTCTCATGAAGTTCTGTCGCCTTTGATTGTCCTCGGTGTCTCTCTCCACCAGTGTAGCTCTATCAACAAGATCCCCATAGTCCTGGATCTTGAGAGCCACAAGCTTTTCCCTGATGGTAGGCCTCAAACCCTACTCAAAGCGTTTGACCCTCCTAGCCTCTATGGATATAAACTCTGTGGCATAGCAGGATAGCTCATCAAACCACTTCTCATACTCAACCACCGTCATNCAAACGGCGTTACCGTATATTCGAAATGACCATATTGGGTGCAAAAATTTGTTTTAAGAATATCCTCCTCCCTAATTCTCAGTTGATGGTATCTTGTGCGAAGATCAATCTTTGAATAATACTTAAAACCCCTCAGCTGATCGAACAAATCATCAATTCGTGGCAATGTGTATTTATTCTTTACTGTAACCCGATTCAACCTTCGGTAGTCTGTGCATAATCGAAGTGTTTCATCATGTTTCTTCACAAAAAGGACCGAGGCTCCCCAAGGTGAAGTGCTTAAATGGATAAACCCAATAGCCAAAAGTTGGTCCAACTGTTTCCTTAGCTCCTTTAACTCCAAAGGTGCGATCCGATATAGAGCAATAGATATGGGTTCGGTTCCCAGATATTGATCGATTGTAAACTCAATCTCTCTTTGTGGGAGTAACCCAAGCAGTTCATATAGGAAGACATCCAAAAAATTTGACACAATCAATACCACGTCGGGTTGGAATTTATCATGATCATCACCCATTAAGCTGGCCAAGAAACTGAAGTTGTTCCCTGCCTTAACTTTCAAGAATCNACTCGGAGAACAACTATCCTTCGATTTTTATTCCCGTTGCCCGGTACTTGGGCTAATGGATGAACCCCACCGTTGTGGTTGTTATTCCCATTTTGGTGTTGNGAAGTTGTTCCCTGCCTTAACTTTCAAGAATCTACTACTCGTAGTAGGAAATGGATGGGAAGAATTTTGATCATTCATGAAACTGAAAACTACACCTCTTGGTAATTGAAAGAAAATCCGTTTACGAAAGCAATCCATTGCCGCACGGAAGGTAGACAACAAGTTCATCCCAAATATTATATCATACCCCTTCATGTCTAATGCAACCAAATATACAANAGGAGGTGGTGGTGGTGGTGGATTTGCTTGGCCACCATGACCTCGTCCACGTCCACGCCTTCCGTCCATCCTACACATCNTGGTAATTGAAAGAAAATCCGTTTACGAAAGCAATCCATTGCCGCACGGAAGGTAGACAACAAGTTCATCCCAAATATTATATCATACCCCTTCATGTCTAATGCAACCAAATATACAATTAATTCTTGCTCCCCAATCCAAAGCACACACCCTCTACACACCCTTCTAGCNTCAATTCACAATTTAGTTTCATTGATATACAAGACATCTTAAATATACTTTTAATCTAAAGAATAAGACATGTGTAAAATTTATATCAACGATTTCATTCAACCTAGTCCTAACCCTCTNTGCAACCAAATATACAATTAATTCTTGCTCCCCAATCCAAAGCACACACCCTCTACACACCCTTCTAGCATCCAACCGTTCTCCCGTAGGCATGTCAATACTCAAGGCATGTTCTAGCTTCCCAAAGTCCAACCCCAAACTCAAAGCATATGTCATGCATATAAATGAATGGGTACCACCAAGATCAAATAAAATTCGGGCCCAAGAATTGTAGAGAAGAACAATACCTTCCACANTGGCATTACAATCAAAAAATCATTCACATCATGAGAGTAACTAAATAAATTCATCATTTAAGAATATTTCATTCATCAAATATAACATTTTCAATNCCCCAAACTCAAAGCATATGTCATGCATATAAATGAATGGGTACCACCAAGATCAAATAAAATTCGGGCCCAAGAATTGTAGAGAAGAACAATACCTTCCACAACGGCATTGGAAACATCTACCTCCGGTTGTATCAAAGCGAACACTCTCCCTTGATTGACATTACTAATGGTCTCTGTTGTAGTGGCTTCAGTGGTGGTGGTTTGGTTTCATTTACTTGCCCAGCTACTTGNACAGCGGAAATAACAAAAGATTTGTCTTTAGATAATCTCAAAAGAAATTTTCTAGTCTAGCTCCTAGGAGAGTATAACCCTAGACGTCCATCTCGGGATCCACAAGCCCGTCTAGTAGAGCTTCCCAATGTATCGGCTCCTTAACTTCGAACTCCTCGTCTAGACTACAATCTGAAAAATATATAGTTTGTAGGGGGTGAGCACTAAGCTCTATAGCAACATTCCTCTCCAACTTGAACAAGGTTTAGAAAACATGTTAAAAAAGTTGGTCTCATTTCGCAAATATCATATATTAATTTTTGAAAGAAAACTGAAACATTTCAATATATCTCAAGTTTACACAATAACAATAAATTAAGTGAAATAATAACGCCAAATTACAGATAATAAATCATTTTCAACCATAAATCGTTTCCCACAAGTTCTTGTAGAGTCCCATACCTCCACAAGCTCTTATAGAAAACCAATTTCACACAATAACCATAATCGTTCAATAGCGTCATCCCATATTCTCATGTACGTTGGTTGCTTCTCATGAATCTACACAACGACTCTACTTCGTTCACCCAATAATAACCACACAAACCACTTTAGGAAGGGTGTATACTGTCTCCCACAACGTTGATGAATCCTTCCTAGGAAAGGTATACCCACCCTAAGCCTCGAACTTACGTGAACAATAGCGGTTGTTCCCACAATCAATAAACCACTATAAGTGTTAGGAAACCATCTCACCCCCATTAGGGTAGACTAACCTCTAACACTCTATGGCAGTGCTTGAATGTAATTTAAGTCCATTACAACAACCATACAAGAGATGCCATAACAAACATTTTCTTTAAAAGACAAGGAAATCCAAAATCCCTAATTCTCACAATTTGTAATACAAGAGAACAATTTAAGAAAATAAACAAGAGATCATCACAATATCATTTTATTACTCAACACAAAGAACTAAGGTTTCAAAGTCAAGAACAAAGGAAGAATCAAGAGGAAAATCTATTTATCTTGAAAAACTAGGGTTTTATGCCAAGAAAAGAGATTTAATGGTTATCCAACCATTACTTTGCTTAAAACATGATGGTCTTTGCAAGGATACCAAGAAATAAAGATTTCATAGCATATATATAAGATTTAAAGTCAAAAGAATACATATAAATAAGTCCTAGCCTCAATGTAAGAGAATAGGAAGAAACCCCTACCTTGAATTAAGATTTTCAAGTAAAGCTCAAGCTCTAGAGATCTCCTTTCTCCCTTTTCTTTCTTCCTTTATCTTCTCCTAGGGTTCTAAGAGGTATGGGTAAGAGGGGAGTGAAAGAATGGAAGAGAATGAGGTGAAAATGGTGTTTTAAAGCCTTGAAAATCTCGGATTTTACTGTTCATTTGCCCAAAAATTACATTTTTCTCCGAAATTACGGTTTTGCCATTTAATATCTCCAATTTGATCTCTATGACTACCCTAAGGTTTTTTGACGTTCCGAATTCATTTTTAATGTTATTTTAACCTAAAAACATTGANTCTCCAATTTGATCTCTATGACTACCCTAAGGTTTTTTGACGTTCCGAATTCATTTTTAATGTTATTTTAACCTAAAAATATTTAGTTTTATGATTTATCTTTGTACTAAAATAAATTTATACTGTAAACACTAAATTTACTAGTTCTTCCTTCGAACTTCTATTAATGAATACGTTAAATCACTTGACCTATCCGAGGTCCAACATACCACCATTGGTCCTCTATTATGGTCCATTTATTACCTTGGAAGGAAGGAATAAATAGCCCAAAGCTTGGCAAAAAGGATAAAAAAAAAATCTCAAAATCTGTGAAAGTGTACCGGTACGCTTTGCCTACTCCTGTTTATTTTTGCCTGTTTCACCTGTTTTTGATTTTCAATCCATTTCTAACATTTCCACAATCATCCCAAACATATATAATGGATTTTTCTATATTATACATGATCCATACAAGTTATATTACAAATGATTATATATATTTACTTGCTATATCTATATAAAGACACGAGGGTGGGGGTTTACATGGTGTGAGTTTAGAACAACTAAAATAACTAAATTAAAACTATGGAAATGAAATAATTAAAAGATACCATTGAGGTTGGGGATTCCATATGCCTTATATTGACTAAGTACTAGAAATGCCACCTTACAACAATTAACTTCCATTTTACTGGAAAGTCAACCCGTAGGTATGATGTATATTGAATTGTATCCAATAACTGATTAGGTTAGCTAACAGGTATATTCTCATGCACAATCAAATAATCTGAGTAAACCAAAAGGCATGCCATTTAGGAGGAATTCATGAATTACTCAACTGGCATATCTGTACCATGCAACAGTTAAACAACTATAGTAAACCAGAAGGCAAGCCATTTAGAAGGCATACTATAGTTATTCGACTAGCAGGTTGATGATTCACTGATGATGAGATTCTGATTTATGCATTGAATCAAAAGCATCGGCTATGCCGAGACTTAACCAGTTTATAACCAATCAATCGAATGCTACGTAAAGCCCAATCATTTACATCACCGTATCATGCATGAGGTATATGACTAGTAGATTGTATGGTATTTAACATTAGGTGCCACTCGGTGTTCATAACCATGATCATATTATAAATGTAATCATCCATCAATATAGGAGGCATATATAACATTAAAGCATAGTTATAATATCGATATTTCCATAACTTAAACAATATCTTACATATGTTCACCCTTCATCGAAGGGTAAAATGGACTACTTACGCCCCATTGCAATAGATGAGCAAGAGGTGTGAGACGGTTCCATTACAATATAAAACAAAATAGACACTCCTTCCCTGAGGAATAGCTAAAATACGACCAATCTTAATACCGATTAGGGCACAAAAGTGGTAGAGTTTCAACCCTCCAAGTAGAAAGAAATAACAAAAATGTAGAAGAAAGAAAACTTCGGCCAAAGGTAGGCTAGAAAGTTGGTTGGAAGTGGTTTGGTAGCGCTTCGCCGCATTGTTTCTGACTCTTTCTCACTCACTGATTGTATCTGACTCTTTCTGGATATCCCTGACTCTCTAGACTTCCCTTTACTCTCTCTGGATTTTCGTTTCCCAATGTGCTAGAAGTGAACAACATGAGGCTATTTATAGAGCTCTAGGGGCTTTGTTTAAGGCAGCAGAATTGAAAAGGACCAATCAAGGACAACTTATTGCATAAACTAGCCAATGGGAGAAGACCAGGGACTTGAGGCGGTTTGTTGACCGTTTGGACGCTGCCACCACCGTTTGGACAGTGGCATTCCATTATTTTTTGTGGTTTACTTCCTTGCTTGCTTTGATGTTGAATTTACACTTTGGCCCCTTACTGATTTGACTTTAGCAGTTGGCTCCCCTTTACTTTGTAGCTTTTACACACAAAACCTTGAAAAATACCACATTTAACGCATTAACCCTAATTTACACACTACCTCTAATTTCAACTACTTTGGTTCTTTTAACTCATTTAACTAATACAATTAACCTATTAATGCAATTCAATTATGCACTAATTGGGGTTAATCACATCCCCAGTCTAAACATTACTAGTCCCTAGTAATAATAATAATAAATAAATAAAACAAAATTCCTTTGATTGATTACATGATTGCATTTAGCATATGCAACAAGCTGTTAAACCCGTAGGTGATCCCAAGTGGACGAGTTTTTTCTCGTGAAGGTTTCCAATGAAGCTACCTTCAAACTTCAATGGTTAGAATACAATAAGTCATATTTCACACAGATAAAATTAACTCAAAATTCCTCTGATTTGCCAGGATACCTCATTTCCCTGATCACTATAAGAGTAACACACATTAGTTGTGACATTATCCATATATTTTCAGAAAAACTTGTGTGTATGTACAATGGTTCATTTATTTCAAAAATCACTAAAAAAATATCACCACTCTTCACTTTGTTGTACAAGACTTAGCCTCGAAGTCAATCCTTTCCTGAAAATCACTCAACAAAGAACACACTCTTGTTATAGTGACTATCCCTCATAAATTACATGTGATATGAATATTGTTAATCAAAGCAAATAATTTGACATGTAATATATCAAAAGAATGGTTATTTGAATAAAATTAGAACTTAGCATAATCTCATGAAGAAATATTAAAACAGCATCAAACACATTATCAACACTTTCCCTTCCTAATGAATAGGTGGAAATAATACACATGCATGGCTTCTGGAATAAAAAATGACTTTGTTAAGGTTGTAACGTGGCCATGGTTTTAGGGTTTAAGAAACGACGTCAATAGTATTCAAAGGCTATCCTTTCTTTGTATCATGGCACACCTCTTTCTAATTTTTTGAAACTTCACATACATGGTATTTCCATTCTTTCATTTTCTTTCTCATTTTTCACTTTCTTGGCTCGTTTCTTTCTTTCTTTCTTTCTTTGCTTTTTTTCTTTCTTCCACATAATTTTTTTCTTTGGACAGTAATCTCCATCTTCTTTTATTTGCTTTTTCTTTATTTTCTCCTGCTCTTGCTTTTCGTATTATACTGATTTAGTCTTTGGACAGTAATCTCCATCTTCTTTTATTTTCTCTTTTCTTCCTTTTATTCTTCTCTTACTTTTCATATCATATTGATTTAAAAGAGGGTACAATAAAATTAGATAGCAAGGGTATGTCAAATATATTTTTATGTGGCTTGGTTATCATATGAATTTAATGAAAAAGATATTATACTTTTTAGGCTTAATCGCGGCTAACTAGGGATGTAATTTTGTAAAAGAAATGGCTAAGGCTCAAAATTTAATCAAAGATGGCCTAAGATAATTTTCTAGAAATCATACACTTGCATAGTCTGAATTAAAAATTTAAGGAAAATGCTAACCATGTAATTCAATGAGCATTAATCAAAACAAAAATAATGAATCATTCAAAGAAATTTATCGCTGAATCAAAAATTCTTACTTGAGTAATTGTGAAATATCTCTCCAAGGAGGATAGGCTCAAAATCTATAATCGGTTTTACATCTCCACTATATATGTAAATTTAATAAAGGAGTGCAATATTTCAAAAATTTTCTCAAAATAAGGAATTTTACATGCTTAGAATCAGAGTTTAAATGAAAATATTAGGATAAAGCACAACTACTATATGGAAATCTTGTGCAATCGGGTTAAGGGTATCCCTGCAAAGCATAAGAATAATAACCTAATTGTAACGTGAATCACATGAAATACACATCCTAACTTAACAAAATTTAACCAAAAACTTAAACTAATTTAAGTCAAAACCAAATTCAAAACAACATTCAAAACTTAAATACTGAAACGGAAATGCAGAATTTAAAAGTGTTCAGGAAAGAAATAGTAGAAGCGATAATGTTGTGGAATCTCTTGAAAGATCTTTAACCAGGAAGTAGAAGGGCCTCCGCCGAAATGTCCTTTGAGTAGCCTCAATATCTTTGTCTGATTCTATTTATAGTCAGCCATGTGTTGATCGATCTGGGCAATGCTGGTCCTAATTTGTGTCACACTGGTCTCCAACCCTAACAAAATCTGTCTATCAGACCTATCATCAAATGGTATATACGACGGGTTCTCCTGTGGCTGATGCTGCTCTGGTGGGTGAAAATCTTTGGCTCCTTGAAATGGTTCTTCATGCGGAGCGGGTGGTACTTCGGCTTGCTCCTCGAGCTAGACTCCATTGCTTTTTCTCAGAGATGTTTTGTTTAACGGTGCAAAGTGCTCCACCATCGGCCATGCGGGATCCGTGATCACTCCCTTATTCCTACAAAGCTCAAAAACTAACATAGCATATGGAAGTGAGTTTTTCTCTGTTTTTACTATCAACATCATCTAGTCCATAATCAAGTTAGGGAGATCAATCATATGTCCCATCTTGAAAGCATATAAGAAGTAGTCTAGCTCAGTATATATCTGGTTTTTTTGGTCTTGGGGTAACAGACCATTAACAATAATCAAATTTAAAATATGGTACTTGTTTGTCAAGTCCCCTTACTTAATGTACTTATTCAACCTCTCCCATACATAATCAAGATTTATCATAAGTTCAATCCCTATATTAGTAATATTAGGCACTTGGGTATAAGGGAATTGCGGGTTTGGATATCTTGGCATTGGACTGAAAAAATGTTCAATAATGGTCGGTGTAAATTGAAATACCACTTCCCTAACATACACATGAAGTTCCCTAACCTTGGTTTCTTGGGCATACTATAAAACTAATGGACTAGGCATTCAAAATCATGAGCAACAAATTTAACATAGTTTAACCAACCTCGCGCAACAAGATTCTGCCTAACTCTTATATGCTCAAAATCCTTATAAATAACAAGCCGTTCAGGAATTATAGTCTTAGAGAGAAAATGAGTGTCATATCAGACTTGTTGTTAAATGGTCTCAAACATCGCAGTATTAAAGATTCTGTGTTCGGGGTTGCTTCAGAGGTGCTTCAGGTTATGAAGATTGACATCTCATTGCCCGACTTGAAGATCCTCGCGTTCTAAGTCTTGGATCCATGGTTTTCTTGATTTCTCTCTAAACTTCTGCTTTTAACTAATTTCAATCAATAAGAACCTAGACAATGGCACGGGTAAGTGTTTAATCAAAAGAAATTTGTAGAAAAATGGATATGTGTAGTAGATTTGAGGAGAAAAGGTAGAGTGCAAGCGCTGGTTTTTTGTATTCTGCTGCGAGGGAATTTTGAAAACTATTGTCCTTCATAATGGTTCGTATTTAAAGGGGCAGTACCATCCAGATGCCATCACCATCGTCCAGACAGTGAGGATGTACTGGATTTTTGCTTGGTTCCTATAGACTGTTGGACTACTTTAGTTTCCTTCTTCAGTTATTTTCCTGTAATTTAAATGTCAAATTAACTCCACAATTATACTGCTAATCTATTAACCTTCCTATTAAACACTAACATAATAAAATTAAAAATTAACATATTAATCTAATAACATAACAGAAAAAATAACACTCTGGCACTTATATTTACACAAAATTGATTTCACGCATTCCTTGATCAATTTCAAATTCAATCCGAATCTTCTAATTCAACTACACAAGTGAAACGATTAATTTCACTTCTCACGTGTCTTGACAACGTAAGAGTGGAATAAGATGGCATCTCAGGGTAATCCTTACTCTACCCATACTTAATTCAATCAAGACAATCTAACACTCGACCTAAAATCGGTTCCACACACTGATTGTATTCTTTCAAATGCATTAAACCACCGCACTTCACACAGCCACAAAGGCGATTAACTAGTTGTCATTTGGAAAAGGAACTCTTTTCGCACAAAGGTTTTGCTTGACTTTCGACGATTTCTAACTTTTTGACAACCCTTGCTTTTTTTAGGATCAATGAATGTATATATTTTCGAAAAATGCGCATGATGCTCAGACTAAACCAAAACAATTGCACATCTAATTTTTTTTTGAAATTTTTGGATTTTTTTGAAAATTGATTCGCTATATGGTTCTTTAACATCTGCTAATCACAAAGATGAATATGGATTGTTCCCTCCCCTGACCTAAATTACACATTGTCCTCAATGTATAGCATAATGAAACAAAATATTACACAATTGCTAATAAGATCTTGAGGCAAGACACATCGATAATGCAAAACCTAATATGTAAGACAAAAAACAAACGATTAGTTCTACTATTTACAATCAAATACTTATAAAAACCTCTTAAAACTCGTACACCGGTTCCATTAGCTGAATGGAACTCACATCTTGAACGAAATTATCATGATATGGCTTTGGCCTTTGTCCATTTACTTTGAAAACATTTTTAGACAATGGATTCTCGATTTCAATTGCCCCATGTTCAAAAACTTGCTTGACAATGTAGGGGCCTGTCCATCTTGATCTTAACTTACCAGAAAATAGACAGAGTCTTGAAATATATAATAGGACTTTCTGAGTTGGCTCAAAAGACTTCTACATTATATTCTTATCATGAAATTTTTTTATTTTGGACTTAGCAATCTTAGCATTCTCATATACTTCATTTCTCAACTCTTTGAATTCGTTAATCTGAAGTTTGTGGGATGCAATTGTTTTTTCAATCTCAAAATTCATCATTTTGATTGCCTAATATGCTTGATGTTCAAATTCTACAAGCAAGTGACATAGTTTACCATAAACTAACTGATAAAGAGACATTCCCAAAATAGCTTTGTATGCAGTACGGTAAACCCAAAATGCATTAGTTAGTCTCAAAGACCAATCCTTGCGATCCAGATTCACTATTTTTTCTAAAATATATTTTATCTCCCTATTAGTCAATTCAGCTTGTCCACTTGTCTAGGGATGATAAGGGACTGATATTTTGTGAGAAGTCAAATATTTTTTCATGAGATTTTCAAAAACTTTATTGCAAAAATGTGTTCTACCGTGATTGATAATAGCTCTGGGAATCCCAAATGTTGACAAAATATTTTCTGTTAAAAATTTGACCACTGTGCAATGATCATTACTCCAACATGGGATTGCTTCTACCCATTTGAAAACATAATCAAAGGCAACCAAAACGTACAGATAACCAAAGTATGGGGAAATGAGCCCATAAAATCAATGCCCCAACAATAAAAAATTTCAATGATCAAAATAGGGTTTAAAGACATCATGATTCTCTTCGAAATGTCCCCTATTCTTTGACATCTGTCACAATTTAAACAAAAGACATGCACATCTTTAAAATGAGTGGGTCAATAAAATTCACACTGCAGAATTTCAGTAGCGGGTTTCTTTGAAGAAAAATGCCCTTTGCAAGCTTCGAAATGACAAAATGAGATGACCTAACCGATTTCATGATTGGACACACAACGCCCTATGATTTGATCTTTACAATACTTAATACACATAGGGGTCATCCCAAAAGAAATTATGTACCTCTCACCAATTTCTTTTTGTCGGTCTAGGTATACTGGAAAGGATTAGTACCTATGGCTAAGTAATTGACTATATCTGCATACCATGGTATTTTTATTATTGCAAAAATTTAGTCATCTGGAAAATTTTCTCTGATTGGAATAGGTTCCTCCTTTGTACATACGTCAGCCTCGACAAATGATTAGCTACCACATTTCAACTCTCTTCTTGTCTTTGATAATTAGATCAAATTCTTGAAGTAACAATATCCAACGTAGGAGACGTGATTTAACATCCTTCTTGGAGAGAAAATATTCAAGGCTGCATGATCAGTAAAAACAACGATTGAGGATTCAAAAAAGTATGAACGAAATTTATCTAATACAAACACAACAACAAGAAATTCTTTTTTTTTTTGGTGGTAGAATAGTTCATTTGTGCATCATTCAAAGTCTTGCTTGCATAATAAATCACATATGATTTCTTTTCTATTCTCTAGCCTAAGACAACTCCTACTACATAATCACTGACATTACACATTAGTTCAAAAGGTAAGGACCAGTCCAGAGGTTGCATAGTGGGTGTAGAAATAAAAATTATTTTTAGTTTATCCAATGCTTTTTGATATGCATCATTCAAATCAAATGGTATATCATAACATAAGAGATTACACATAGGCCAAGATATTGAACTAAAAATTTTAATAAATTTTGTTTCAAGGTTTAGGCGTTCAAACGGCTTGGGCCTATTCGAACGAGGGTACTCTGTATTGCCATTGGGCGTTCGAACGGGTTTGCTCCGTTCGAACAATTCTTCCTTGACCAAAAATTTTGAATCTTCTTCCAATTTCTCTAGAGGACAATATCCCTTATTGCACTTTGCTCCCCCTTGAATTTACTTTATTTTCCTATTGATCGCCAATTTCACCAAATCTCTTATTTCATCTCATTTACCTGAAAAATTATTCAGACATTAGAAATCAATTCAAAATATAATATCAAAGGATAATTGATCTAATAACTTAAAAACAATGCATTTGATAAGAAATAAAAGATAAAGAAATACACTTTTCATGACTAATCACACCCCCCGATTTATATCTTACTAGTTCCTAATAAAAATTAGAATCCTAAAAATAACAAACATCCTACGAAATAAGACTCACGATTGTGTTTTGCATATGCAACAAGCCTTTGAACCCCTAGATTCTCCCTAGTGGATGAGTATAGTCTAGGGAAGGCTTCTAGTGGCGATACCTAAAAACTTCCATTAATCTGCCTACTACTTTGAATTTGTCGTATGACTTAACCAATATCAAAAAAATGTACAAAGAAAAATATAAACAAATGCATGCCAAGTCAAATTATAAAATCATAGACTGCACAACAATAATTACAAATTACATTTCCATTAAAACTTGTGTGTAGTGTGAATTACCTTACATAATCAGAAAATCAATCAAAAGATACATCACTTTTCTACTATCCTCTGCTAACTTTGAATCAACCCTCACTCAAGTCATACTCTTAATAATGAAATCATTCACATTATACTGGTTAATTCTCCTTCATTTTTTCATATGTGAGTAAAGTAATTGTAACATCAAAACAAAGTATATCTTCAATATAATTATAACCAATGAACACTATGAAAGAAAAGAAATTAGCATACTCATGATCAGAAATCAATACATAATATAACTACTATCCTCCTCCTCACTAGCACAAGTCACACATCACAAACAACTCTTGAGATCAAATAGGTATTTATTTAAGATTGTAACATCGCCTCGGGTAATAGGGTAAGAAACGAAGGAAAAGAAGAGTTCAAAATATTACCTCGAGAAAAACTTTGTATCCCATTATTTCTTGACACATTTTAAAAAACTCTCCTCACAAGCCTGATTTTTTCAACACTTGTTCATAAATATATTTCATCTTTTTTTTTTCATTGCTTTTTGTCTTGCATACTCAACCCTTTTTCTTATTTTCAAACACAGAGACACTTTCTCTTTTTATTTTTTTTCAACAAATTGAACACTTTTATACTTCATCACAAGTGTTCCAAAAATTCACCCTTTTTCTTTTCAACAAGTGCCAACCTTATTATCCCTTGCATATTCATGATACTCCAAAATCTCGGGATAACCAAAGGTAGGATATGATATCTCATGCTGTGCTTTATTATTATTATATATGGGTGAACAAACAAATTTTCAAAAGGGCTAAATCATGGCATATAAGGATAATAAAATTTCAAGAAATTTGGTTAAGGCTCAAAATATATCAAATGTGACCTAAAATCATATGTTAACTATTTTTAGTAACACACCCCCTATGTAAATAAATTAGAATCAATCAGATTTTTATAATATCAATATTGATCAAAAAAAACATAATGAAACTATTCAAAAAAAAAATAAAGCTGAATTTATTTATTGAGTAAATGTAAGTATCACTCCCAAATTGAATGTCTCTAAACTCACAAAGGACATCATATTATTCTCCACTATATGTATCAAGTTTCAAGGTAAAGTATCTTTTCTTAACTCATAAATTAAGCAAGGTCATATGCATACTGATATTTTTAGTTTCAATTGATAATAAAATATATATTATTAAAGTGTAGTCTAAATTTCTATAACACATATTAAAGCATAGACAAGTTCAGATTTTCATTAAAATAATATTTACCTAATCATTGGTTTAATCGTAGGCATGTAATTCAAAACAATCAAAACATTAATACTCATATATATATATCCAATAGTCTAGAAGTTGAACATCTTTCCATAAAAGTCTTTTAGGGACTTGTATGTTTACTTTACTAGTGCTGCCTTGAATTAACAAGGTGCTATCTTTAGGACTTTTTTGTAATGCATGAACGTTCAGGTTCATTGTGATGCATTTATAGTAAATCCTATAGATAAATGCTAGTGATCTTGAATCTTTTACCATTCTGGTAAAACCTCCTGTAATGTTTATTCCTAAGGTTAAAGCCACTAATATATTAGGATCATACAAACTTAAGGTGAAATCTGGAAAGCAATTAAAATATATTGGTCTATTATGAAGACTAGCTTCCATTATACTTAAGACAGTTGGTTCATAATCTATGAATCTAGTGTCTCTTAAGGATAATAGAACTACTGAATTTTTTCCAATTTGTGTTAACGGTTTAATTGCTACCTAGACTAGACCAAGATGGATAAAATTATACCCTTTTGATCTATGTCTCTTAATTGCTTCTTTACTAAGTAATTGACAAGCTTTTTCCTCTTTTGTAAGAGCATAAACTTGTTCAATTGTCTTTACTTATAATTCTGACTTAAAAGCTGTTGGTATCCAACTAGTTTTATTGATTTTTCCATCCACTCTGGTCTACTTGTGACTCATGATATTCATGTTCTTCTTCATTTACTATATTTGGTATAGTGTTCAATGAATATCTAGATGAGCTAGCCATAGAATTAGATCTGAATAATCTACTTCTTGTTAAATCTAAAATTTTCACATTTGTAAATAGATTTCAAGTTTTACTTTGTTATTCATACCCTTCTTATGCTCATACCCTTTAGATTTGTGGTCTATACAACTCCCATTCATAACCTCTCTCTATGACTTACAATAGGGATCTAGACAACTATCTAAGATTAGGTGGCTTAAGCGAAGGTGGCGAAGAAGATGAGACTTAAAATTGATTTACTAAATGAAACATAAAAGATTCAATCAACAAGTAAGATGGCTTAACTCAAATATAATTCAATAGTTAGCTATCCAGGCTGTCAAATGGCTCGGATACCAAAAAAAAAAATAGTATAAGATGTAGAAGACATGAATCACAAGCTGTAGATATAGAAATGGAAATGGGAATAGTTGCTAAAAGATTTTATTGAAATTTACAAAATACAACTATTGAAAATAACTTACAGATAGGTTACTGAAATAATTTGCTAAGAGAAAAGCTCTTCATTTGCACCATGTCTGAAGGCTAAGATACAATATGAGAGTGAGGGAGAGAGAGTCTATGCTGGCTTATAGTGATCTTAACAAAGCTTGGTTTGCTAAGGATAGATGAAACCCTTATATAGGCGTAAGAATTTCTGAGAAAATCTTCGAAATGATTTCCCTTTTGACTATTATTGCTGCTTTAACTCAGGTAACTTGATTTTACTTGAATAAGATGTCTTTCACTTCTAATTTTTGATGAAAAAGATGGAGTGAATAAATTTAACTATAGTGAATGTTGACTAAAGAGCCTGGTGGGTCCTTGATGCCGACTGAGAATCTGCTTTCGATGGAAAAACAGATTGATTGTTGACTGTCGGCTACTTTGCTGAGGGAAATGAGCTTTATTGCTGAATGATCCTATCTAAATGTGTAATAGACAAATTTTCTTTCCTTGTGTAAAGAAGTTAATAAGTGAAGCTATCACACATAGAGATAAGAATCATNTGAGCTTTATTGCTGAATGATCCTATCTAAATGTGTAATAGACAAATTTTATTTCCTTGTGTAAAGAAGTTAATAAGTGAAGCTATCACACATAGAGATAAGAATCATGGGGTAGTGATGTCGTCATAACCTTCATATGGATCCTGAGCATCTTAGAAGGGATCCATGGAAGGGATGACTCATGACTGGTGATCAACATATAATATTGCATATTTGACGGCCTCATTACATGCATTTTAACTTAACTTTGAATTGAATTGCTTAGAGTTAGTCGAGTTTATGAATAATGTTAAAATCTTGTGGTTGTAGGTAATTATAGCTTAAATGATGGATTTTAGAACCTTGCAATTAAGTGTGGATGTGTGGTAAGAGATTGACATATTTCATGAGGATTTGGAGGCTTAAAAGTGAAAGAAATCAAGGAGGTATCGGTGCTTGGTAACATAGGCACCCACACCCGCACCATTTGGTTGCATTACCTTGGTTTTCTTCCTTTTTGACCATGATCCATTTTGAATCTGAAAAAGTAAAAAATATAATGGTTTTAGATTTGGATGTCTTCTATATTGTATCAAAATTTTAGCTCAATCAGACAGTTGGATCAAAAGTTATGACAATTCTACAAAAAATGGTCTGAAGTAGGCAACCTACTTGAAAGACCTACTAGTAGTTTTTACTCCAGTAGCCAAAACCTACCGGTAGATCGCTAAAAACCAACCGGTAGGTTTTGAAACACCTGTAACTCATGCTCCACTTGTTTGGGGGTCCCACCATTAATTCTCCACTTGTCCCCTGACTTCCCTTACACATATACATGCCTCCTACACCCTATTTGAAGAATTTGGAGGGAATGGCATTAATGAGGATGGGAGAGAAGGGGGTAGCCATGATGGGTTCAGGCTAGGCTTGTCCTAGCTTGTCCAAAGCCAATCAACTCACCTCCCATTGATGGGAGGCCTGCACACACATGCTAGAGGACCCTATGGACGAAAATGCAAGGCTCACACACCATATATTCAGCATTACACAAGATTTCAAGGGTGGCTATAAGCGTAGGAGTATTTTTAGTGAGATAAGCTCCAAGGAAGAAGATGAATAGTGCTAGAGAGATAAAATTTATGTTTTTTCATTTTCTTCACCCATTTCATTGCAGTAAGTTGTAGTTCTCTTGTAATCTTTATGTCTTGCATTGTAATCTCTTTTAATTCTAGTGTAATCAAGTTTAATTTAGATGTTCTTGCACTTTTATCTTTCTGTTGGGTTTTCCTTTTAAGCTTTAGTTATGTTTATGAAACGAATCCTTCTTTGTAGTCTACTTCCTTTAAGCATCAATACAAGTTTTAAATTCCATTTCAATACTATGTCTCGTTTCATATTGTATGTCTTTCCTTTTAGCATGAGTAGCTAAGCTTTTAAGTTGGGTAATCCAAGGGCAACCTCCTCTTAGGTATGTCATTTCAACTTGTTTACTTTCCTCCTCTTAGGGTACGATGGTTCGGTTTGACTAGGTTGAGTGTAGACGTGGTTGCGAGTCTTTGATATCCTGTATACTTGCCACGGGTTATGCTTGGATCCTCACTTCCATCTCGTCTCTCACTTCCCATGAATCAATCAAGCATCTAGACTTTATTAGAGGAAGGTTTTGAGTTGACTTGGCATTGCCATTGGAGTGAACCTTTCAGATTAGCTAACAGTTGTTTTTCATTTCAAATATCATCTAAACTCAAACACCAAATTCAAAACTCAAAAGATTTTATACTTTGCTTTTTCAACAAAAATCACCTTCACACAATTCCCTTCCTTCCCTGAGGAGACGGCTTTAGAATACTTTTCCAAGTAAAACATGACATTGAAAGATTCTCTCTATGCTTGGGAAGCAATTTTGCACACACACACACACTCACATTTTGTGCACTTCATTCCACCAATATTCCATTCCCCTTTTCTTGCATTGAACTTGAGTGAGAGTGACACTCACCCATTTACATAAGTCATATACACATTGAGGGTTCATGTTAGAACATTAGGGAATGCAATGGAAACCATGCCAAGCATTTTTGGAGCCGTTGTTGGAGAAAGTTAAGCGTCAAGTTCAAAGGTGATTTTGGACGGCATAGGTAAGTCTCGTGATTTTTATCATGGGCCAAGGTATGTCGTCTAATTTGTAAATAGTTTGTTTTTGTTTGTGTTTTGTGTTATGTTTCCTAATTTTTATGAAAATGCATCAAATGCCAAAAATTTTGAAAATGTGTGTGAGATTTGTGATAAATATGGGCACATCACTAGTGAGTGTCCAATAAATTATCCAGTTCAAGACTTTACATGCAAAGGTTCAAATTCAATTTTGGCCTACTAAAACTTCTACCCCAATCATTATTTTACACCGAGTTATCTTAGTTATGGTTGGGAGGATGAACCTTATAATTTTTCGTCCGATCTCACACCACCAAATAAATTTTCCCACTATCCAACATACGAGGACTCAACCAAACAAGAATTGGAAAGTATATTTTACGAGTTTATGCAATGCCAAATGGAAGTCAATGCCTGCCAAATGGAGGTCAATGCCCAAGTAGCCCAACAATTTTCTGAAATTAGAGATGACCTTATTGCATTGACTAATGCTATAAGTATGATGCGTGAAGAAAAACATCTTGAGCATAGTCAATCTAGTGAGGATGATGATTTCTATGGAATGCAAATTGATGTTGAATCTCCCACCACTCTTGATTGTGAAAAATTTAATGAAAATATTATCTCACATGAGGCTAATGAGACCAAGGTCATTTTTCCATCTAAGAGTGGTGTTGAGATTCACATTTCTTAACTTGGGGAGGGCATTGAAATGGAGTTAAGTGTAGAAATTTTTAAAGAAAAATTGTATACTCCATTGTTGGAATTGCATAAACTTGCCTACACCTATGTTTGGTTGATATTTTTGAATCATTATCCTTTGTATTGTTGGATAGATTGGTTAGAAAGGGAATTTATACAACAAAAAAAAATTTTAAATCAAAAAAATCAATGGACGCAAGCTCATATCTGAATTGAAGCCAGATTGACATGAGCTCTTTTTGTTTTATTTTCACGTACATAGTAGTTAGAATTCTTTTAATTGTTATATTTTCCTTTTCTTGATGTTGTAGTGTAGAAGTTGTTTACCTCTCCCTAATTTGGACTCATTTCATTTTGAGCTTCATCGTAGAAAATCTCATTCAATATCATGTGCGAGTTTAAGTTGGGGGTGAAAACAAATTTTTTTGTTTTTCCTTTAATGTGTATACTAAATGAAAAAAGGGGGGGGTGATATCTTATTTCCCATGTTACTTTCATTTTTTTTTCATTGCATGATTCCATGTGCATTGAGGACAATGCATGGTTCAAGTTTGGGGGGGTGAGGTGCACCATTTATATTTTATACCACTTTTTGTATAGAATAATGGAAAATGCCAAAATTTGAAAATTTTAGACAATTTTTGGTGAAAAAGGATTTAAATGATGCTTGTTAGGCCCGATAATGGTGCTTGAGGTGATTGGAGATGAGGTGGTGACTTGACGATAGCTTTGAAGGTGAAGGAACCAAGAATTTAGCAAAACAAGCAAAAACCTATCGGTAGGTTTTGGCTACTGGATTTGCACCTACCACAAAGCTACCGGTATTTTTTGCTCACTAGAGTAAAACCTACCAGTAGGTTTTGCTGAAACACTATAGATTCTGCAACTCAAGCTTTGCAACTTTGGAGATCCCACCGTTGGGCCTCCCACTTATTCTCTAACACTAAAAATATCCAATATTGAATTATATTCCCCTACCCTAATTGTTATGAGATTTGTGATTACTTGATCTTCATTTTGAACTTTGAATACATGAGCACATTATAGAAGTTTATCCTATTGCTAAGAGTATCACATACTTGTTTGCTTTTGAACTCAACCATAAGTGCACCTTGAATGTGTAATTTGAACAATTTATGGATTGAGTTCACATTTAGTGCTTGACATGAATAGTGGAGATAAGTAAGGACCCTTGAGAGCTTTAGTGCCAATACTTGTCGGAGGAAACTTACATTTACTCTAGGAACAAATTTTCAAATTCCAAATTTGTTCAATAATCGAATTATGCTTGTTTTGGTTAGATGCATTTGGATAGTTGATTGACTTTGTCTTGAAATACAATGTGCTCTCCCTTGTCTATCTAGAAATGATCTTAGGTCATCTTTGATTTGCTTTGAGCCTTAGCCTTTTTCTGCTGAAATTCTATCCCTAGTGCCATGTTTGAGCCTTATTTGAAATTTGTTTCTATGCCACACATTTGACCAAGCTAATGCAAAATGATATAAATCTACCTCACCTTGGTTGTTCCTAGAGCTGAGTATGAATGATCATAAAAGAGAAGGATGTGTGGAGGAAACTCAACAAAAGGGATGAATGAAGTTGAATTCAACGAGTTGAACGGAAAAGAAAAAAATTCAAGAAAAGGAGAAAAAGGGGTGAAAAGAAGAGCAGAGGGACAAAACAAAAAGAAAAATGTTAAGGAAAATATAGAAAAAGAAACAAAGAATGTGGTGATGGTGTTAGACTAAAAAGCCCGTGAAAAGGGAGATGTTTTGAAACAAAAGTCATTCACTCAAAACAACCCATCTTTGTTATCGTATATCCTTCATTTCATTTGCCTCAATATCGCCCCCAAGGCCTCATTACAACCCGTGAAAGTCCTAAATGATCTAGAGAAAGCATGGAAAAATCATACTTTTAAAGAAAAAGAGAAGTTGATTTTGCTATCTAATGCCCTAGCATTCCTTTCATGAGATTATGCCAAGGTTATTTCATTTTTATGCATGTACTTCATTTTTGAATTATATGTGAGCATACTTCGTTTTGTGCACAAGATTCTATCTCACATGTACACATGGAGAGCATGCCAGGATAACCATAGTGTTATTCATTGTTGAGAGACACCCTTGGTGAGTTTGCATCGAAGCTTAATTTGGATAGCCAAAGTGAATGTGAACTCCATTGTGTAAATGTTTAAATTACATGTCCATTTCACACATGCGCGAGTTTGAAAATGAATGTGTATGTGGATACTTTAGAATAACATTTAAGGCTATGATGTGTTTTATGTGTGATTACTTTGGGTGTGTTGAGCAAGCTATTGTTGACATCCTAGTGCTAGTTAAGATAAGGGAATATGGTTTAAATATCGGATACTAGGAAAAGAAGTTTGTAGGTAGCTTCACGAGACAAAACTTGTGCACTAGGGATCACCTAGGGGTTTAAAGGCTTATTGCATATGCTAAATACAATTGCGGAATTAGTATAGGTTTGTTTTTGTTTGCTTAATTTTTACATTTAGTTTCTAGGGACTAGCAAAACTTAAGTTGGGGGGTGTGATGAGCACATAATATTATATATTTGACGACCTCATTACATGCATTTTAACTTAACATTGCATTTAATTACTTAGAGTTAGTCGAGCTTATGAATAATGTTGAAATCTTGTGGTTGCAGGTAATTATAGCTTAATGATGGATTTCAAAACATTGCAACTAAGTGTGGACATGTGGTGAAGAGATGGACACATTACATGAGAATTTGGAGGCTTAAAAGTGAAAGAAATCAATGAGGTATCGGTGCTTGGCAACCTAGGCACCCACACCCACACCATTTGGTTGCAGTACCACGGTGTTTCTCCTTGTTAACCATGATCCAATTTGAATCTAAAAATGTAAAAAACATGAAAATTGTAGATCTAGATGTCCTCTATATTTTGTCAAAATTTTAGCTTAATCAGACGGTTGGATCAAAAGTTATGACAATATTATGAAAACTGGTCCGGAGCAGGCAACCTACCGGTAGTTTTTACTCCAGTAGCCAAAACCTGCCGGTAGATCGCTAAAAACCTACTGGTAGGTTTTGCCCAGAATGCTTGCAACTCATGCTCCACTTGCTTGGGGGTCCCACCATTGATTTTTCCACTTGTCCCCTGACATCTCTTACACATATACATGCCTCCTACACCCTAGTTGAAGACTTTGGAGGCCATGACATTAATGAAGATGGGAGAGAAGGGGGCAGCCATGATGGGTGTAGGCTAGGCTTGTCCTAGCTTGTTCAAATCCATTCAACTCACCTCTCATTGATGGGAGGTTTGCACAAACATGCTAGGGGACCCTATGGACTAAAATGCATGGCTCACACACCATATATTCAGCATTACACAATATTTCAAGGGTGGCTACCTAAGCTTAGGAGTAGTTTTAGTGAGATAAGCTCCAAGGAAGAAGAAGAATAGTGCTAGAGAGATAAAATTTATGTTTTTTCATTTTCTTCACCCATTTCATTGCAGTAAGTTGTAGTTATATTGTAATCTTTATGTCTTGCATTGCAATCTCTTTTAATTCTAGTGTAATCAAGTTTATTTCAAGTGTTTTTGCACTTTTATCTTTCTACTAGGTTTTCCTTTTAAGCTTTAGTTATGTTTATGAAATGAATTCTTCTTTGTAGTCTACTTCCTTTAACATCAATACAAGTTTTAAATTCCATTTCAATACCATGTCTCTTTTCATATTGTATTTCTTTCCTTTTAGCATGAGTAGCTAAGCTTTTAAGTTGGGTAATCCAAGGGCGACCTCCTCTTGGGTATGTCATTTCAACTTGTTTTCTTTCCTCCTCTCAGGGTACGATGGTTCGGTTTGACTAGGTTGAGTATAGACGTGGTTGCGAGTCTTTGATATCTTGTAGACTTGCCATGGGTTATGCTTAGATCCTCACTTCCATCTCGTCCCTCACTTCCCATGAATCAAGCAAGCATCTAGACTTTATTAGAGGAAGGTTTTGAGTTGACTTGGCATTCCTATTGGAGTGAACCCTTCGGATTAGCGAACAATTGTTTTCCATTTCAAATACAATCTAAACTCAAACACCAAACTCAAAATTCAAAAGATTTTATGATTTTCTTTTTCAACAAATATCACCTTCACACAATTCCCTTCTTTCCTTGAGGAAACAACCTTGGAATACTCATTCCAAGTAAAACACGACATTGCAAGATTCTCTCTACGCTTGGGGTGCAATTTTGCACACACACACATATTTTTGTGCACTTCATTCCACAAATATTCCATTCCCCATTTCTTGCATTGAACCCAAGTGCGAGTGACACTCACCCATTTATATAAGCTAAATACAATTTGAGGTTTCATGATAGGACATTAGGGAATACAATGGAAACCATACCAAGCAACTGGGATGATGCTGGAGAACTGTCTTGACTAGCTACTTGTTGAAGAAACTTTTGTGCTAACTCAATGAGTTCAGATGACTTCTTCTTTGGTTGCTTACTAGAATTGTTGTTGATGGTTTTGCCGGCGGTTTGTCTGGGATAGAAACTTTGAGGGCTGGCATAACCTGTTTTGCTGGGGTTACTGGAGCATTACTGGTTGTTCCTGTAACCATGACTAGTGTAGGAACCTTGACTGGGAATTCTTGTTATACCTGTGCAATAATATGATTGTGCTGGAACTTGGGCCACCACTTGACATAGTATTGTCGGACAACGTAATTTGCTATAATTTCCTATTTTCAATTATAGATCTAGGGAAATTTATATTTTTTTTATAAATAATAATAATATAGGAAATTGACTCTCATGTTTACTAACCTTATAAGTAGATGAGAAGTAGGTCACCTAATCCTAAAGATCAAGTGGTAAGATTTCAAGCATGGGGCTGTGAACAAGCCACCACTGTGAAAACCAGGTAGGAAGATGGCTTTTGAAATCTTTGTTAAATTGGATGAACTAGAGTGAGCATAAGACTCATCTTGATAAAGGATAATTTTAAACCATGACTACTTGTAATCATAGTAACTAAACTTTTTACTATGTCCAGGAAGATCTTGGAGTAAAGAAGGGTGAGATCCCCATTCCTTGAGGGAGATAATTTTCTAGATGTATAAAGAGTGATAGATAATTTTACTGAGGTCTTTACTGTCTGAGATTTCTTTGATGAAAATGGACTGGGTAAAGAACAGGATATCCTGATAAAACATGAAAGTCTTCTCAGGGTCATAAGGGATAAATGTCCCTCCTAGCTCAAGGTAAGCATTGACTAAGTCAATTGGGTTATCGAGATGAGCATGAGCTAGTTCAATAGGAAATATATTATAAACTGGAGGCTTTTAATATAATCTGTCTTTGGGCTTTTATAACTTGGTTGAGATTTATAGGGGTTAACTAATTGGCTGGGCTTAGTTGTTGATATGAGTACAGCTGCTATTGGGCTATTTGGAGTAAGTTGTTGGGCCTGATACAGGACAGTACCTGGATTTAATAGGGAAGACTGGTAGGTTGGTCTTACTGGGTTACCAAGAATTTGGTAACTGTAACGTCCCAAAACACACCCTGGACGACATTACATTCTAAAACCATTCATATCATGAGAGCACTAATATACTCCCTTAAGAAACAAGACTTCATTTGTCATCCACAAATATTTATAACATTATCCAAAAGAATAAGCCCAAGTCATGGCTATTACATCTCAAAAATTAATTAAAGAAGCGCAGCGGAATAAATAAAAGAAGCTACATTACACAATGTTCCAAAAGAATGTTCTAGTCTAGTACAAAAGAAAATGAGGTCGTTCTATTCGCCCACCTCAGGATCCACACTCCCATCCAGTGGAGTTTTCCAAGTAGCGGGCTCCTCGATCCTTACGTCCTCCTCCTCAAGCGGGTAATCTGAAAAATATTAGCGATAGGGGGTGAGCACGAAGTTCTATAGAAAAATTCTCCCAAACCCATACAAGGTTTAGAAAAGTATTTAAAACGGTCAGTCTCAATTTTAACATAACATAGATACATAATTTGAAATAAAACAGTGACATTTAAAAAGGATCTCAAGTTTATTTAAAAACATTTCTTAAATGAATAAACGAGCACCATATACAAATAATAACCATTAATTATCATAAACAATTCCCAACAATTCTTTCGGTAGGTGGCATACTTTGTGGTAACCTCCACCCCCCTTTAGGTCACCTTTGATTCTCAAACATCCTTACTGGGAACCTCTTGAAAATGGATAAATATCTTTACATGGAACCTCTCACCAATCACTACATTATTTCCCAATCATCCTTACCGGGAACCTCTTAGGAAGGGATAAGCATCCTTACAAGGAACCCCTCACTCATGTGCATCACAAACAACCCAACCAAGCATACAATTCCAACATTTATCTCAATTTACAAGCATTTATCCAAAATCCCCAAAATATATCATATAACAATTCCACAACCAACTAAGAAAATACATGAGATCACAATAACATTATTTTTCTACCCAACACAAAGCACTATGGTTTCAAAATCCATAATAAAGAAAGAATTTAAGAAGGAAATGCATCACTCTCCAAAAATTAGGGTTTTAAAACTAGAAAGGAGATTTCATGGGTATTAAATCCTACTTTGTTCAAAACATGTAATCCTTGCAAAAAACCTAAGAGA